>OZ024890.1:9136200-9388700 GCA_964017195.1 Siderastrea radians | reverse complement strand
ACCAACTTTCATGAAAATTCTGGCGAATAAACGCTAAACGAACAAAGTTTACCGGCAAGTATTGTTTTGACCGAGCGGAGGTCTGGGGCAAGTGACCACGACCAAAAAAAAAATACGGGTATTACTAGACCCCGTCCTGACGGCGGGGTAAAAAAAAATCGGAAAAAAAATGGGTATTACTAGATCCCGTCCTGACGGCGGGGTAAAAAACCACGGAAAAAAATGGGTATTACTAGACCCCGTCCTGACGGCGGGGTAAAAAAAAACGGGTATTACTAGACCCCGTCCTGATGGCGGGGTAAAAAAATAAAAAAAACGGGTATTACTAGACCCCGTCCTGACGGCGGGGTAAAAAAAACGGGTATTACTAGACCCCGTCCTGACGGCGGGGTAAATAGCGCAAAGTATGTGTAAAAGGTTCAGTTTCATGGTCCAGCAGTGTTATTCCATTCGTCCGGTTAGTTTTCATATAATTCAGAAAAACGTGAATTTGGCGACTTCGTTATATTTTGGTGCAGAAATGGAGTTTATAATAGCCGCCCAAACTTTTTCATCGTTGCGGATAGCCAAATGCAGTTTGGAACTAACTATAACGATACACTGAACTTACTTTATCCGGAGTTATTACGCTCTTCAGTCAAATTTGGAAAGCGCTGGAGCGGTCCAAACTTTGAAGTCCGTCTGGGGTTGTTATTTTGACGTTCAAACTGTAGCGGGATTTCTGTTCCTACGATTTTGCGGAAACTTGAAGAGTCAAGGTAAGATGTTATTATAAGCTGATTCTAGAAGTTTAAACCAAATTGTAGCGCTCAGTTTTGTTAGAATAGCAATTTTATCAAAAAAAGTAGTGTTCAATAAAAGCAAAATCACGCAAAATTAACGAACAGTACATCTACGTGTTGACATACGTATCGTTCTTCGATAAATTGCGTGTAAAATGCGAAAGTTTCAAGGCAATCGAGTAAGAAATGACGATGTTATTAGACTTTTTAGAGAGGCATAGAGCGCGTCATTTATTTCGATCGAGTCACCTTAAGGCAGCTAATCAAGTTTAAAAAAAAGCTAAGACGTCATGGATAAACCTGTCAAACTGGTAAACAAACCAGTCAAACCTGTTGGTACGCTAAAAATAGAACATGTCATCATCCTACTTTAATGAGATTCCTCCGACGTTATCGACGTTAATGTATTTCACCGCAAAAAACGGCTTTAAACATGCATATACTACTTACAGTCTACATGCAAATTGATTCAAAACATAGCTGAAATTTTCGCAAATATGTTTCCTATGGTGAAAAATATAATCCAAGATGGAAACGAGGACACTATTTCCCTATCAGAGAACGTAGAATAGAAATGACGTCATGTCACGTTACCGGCGGGAAACCACTGAAGTGAACCATGTTTTTGAAGTTGTTTTTTCGTGTGAAAATTCAATTACTTCCATCATATCTTTAGACGAATTTGGTAGTAACTGAGAAATTTTCATGGGAATTCAAGTAAAATCTCACAGAGTGATAGGCATTTAAGCAACGTCACCGATCGAGACACCTTAACAACCAGAAGGAGTGAGAACCTTGGAAACGTCACTGGTTTGAAATTCGAAAGTCGCCAATAAATTATATTGCACGGGCCTACTCGTCCACGTGTTGAACGAATGCAATTCAGCAGAACTTCAACCATTCCGACCATTCCGAACCATTAGTTGAGAACAAGCTTAGTGACAACCCTTGTTGACATCTTAATAACCACAGACTGAACTACCCCGATCAGTTTGATGGCGTATGACATTCCAGGTAGATTTGATCATTTACAAATTGAAAATGTTCATCACGCTTGGTCGTTCGAGATGTATTTTTAGGCATTTCAGAAGAGACCTTAAAATTTTCCCGGGGAACACACCTTTGGAAACCCCACTGTGAGATACGCTGTATGATCCCAGCAACGTTCTGTAAGAAAACTGACTGATAATGGCACCTCTACATTCGGTAGAAGTAGTGTCAGGCGTTCACACATGCAATATAAGCGTCCACAGGAAAATATTCTAAGCCTGCCTGCTGAAGCATAGTGGTAAATTCACATTCGGTTTCACTTTAGCATAGCTTGGTGCTGTTCCTTGCTGTTCTTTATTGCATTTATCACACCCATACCACACACCGTATCATTACCGAGAAAACGGTACGATTTGGTATCAGCCCGCGACATCATGGCAGGTCACTGTCAAAATCAAAAGTGTTTTTCCTTTTACCGGCTTCACCAAGACCTGTTGCTAGAAAAATTCACAGAACTAACGCAGAGGTTGCAATGGTGGTGAAGACCACTGTAATGTGAACTTTCACTTTTTATAGATTTGCATTTACTGCTGCCGAACGCCAGTGAAGCAGCACACTAATCTTTTGTTTGGGTGATTTATTCACAAGCAAGCAATAGTCTTTCCGGCTCCTCGGCACATTTTAGGTGACGTTACTGAACCCACGCTAATGTGCTCCCAGCATAGTGCATGCCATGTCCTGTGCTGAAACTTGTTCCAATGCTATTTTGCGCTTTACTTATCAAAAAGTTTGTTGCTTCACTATATTGGAATGGGTTTCGTTTCGTGCGAGCGTGTCGCTTCACTTCACAGAAACAATCAATCAAGTAACAATTTGGAAATGTGTCTCACCTATGTAAATGTCTTTCACTCGTCGGAAACAAGCAACATCTTCCACAAGTTATCGACAGTGAACAAAACGAGTAGTTTGAATTATGAATACATGATAGCAGCATATACTTCTCCATGAAAACTGCAAGTCTAATGATAATTTAGAATTTTTTTGTAGTACAAACGTTCACACAATACTGTATTGTATGGTTAAAGGTGTTGGTCCTGCCTTGTGAAGAAATAGGGCCCCAAATGGGTTCATGTGTTCTGCTGGTAGAGCCGTATCCACGGCTTTAAGCGGTTACAGAGTGTTTCTGCTTGGCCGTAGAAAAGCAGAAAGATTTATTCTTATGACAACTTTTGAAAAATGGATTTTAATTGGAATATTTTAATTTTAGAGAATGAAGTTGATTTTTTGATTGTTACTTTATTATTGCTGGTAAACTCAAGTCGTGAAACGCACGAAAAAAAATACAACACTTCTTCCCCCCACTGAGGTTCAGGCCTGCGCTATCGCCGTTGCGCCACGCTAACCACAACTTTAAACTCAGTGCTAATTTCTGTACTAATCTCTTTGCACGTGAGCTCGTCAAATCCAAGACGGCCGACGTTTATCGATTGCGCTTGATCGAGATAAACACGGGCGTTCTCCCCGGGAAAATGTTTTCGGACTGGAGGAAAAACCATGGTTGTGGATAGAAGTATTTTTTGAGGAAGTACTAACTACATAAGCTTCTATGAGGACTTCCTTGGCGCTGAGTGAGTATTAACATAAGTATTGGCATCACCATTAATATTAGCAGTATTATTCTACTAGTTCATTTGTGTGGATAACAGACAAACAAAACAACTTGAGACCTCTCTCTTAATGGCAAAGTATTATTAAACATTAGACATACTAAAAGATAATACAGTAAATATTAACCAAGACTTTACCTGAACTTCTGCTGATATCATTATTCATTGGCTTTGGCTCCAGTATATCATTCCGTTTCAAGGGTGCTTTCTTTGCTGCTGCTTTTTTTGTTTTTGAGTTGTTTTCTTTCTGCTTGCCCATTGAACTTCTCTCAATCATTTCATCCTAACGTTAGCAGAAAAACAAGTAAAGTACAATTAAATTCCAAATAAACAAACTAAATTGTAATGAGCGGAAAGACAAATATGGGAACACGTACCAAAGTCTGTTCTTATCAACTGAGTTACTTAGGTAAATTGGCCACCCAAAAGCTAGTTTCCAGCCTTGGCCTTTCACCAGAACGAGTAAACGATTGGTGGGTAGTGGAGCGGTGGAGCTACACTGTTGATGGAAACATGGCAAGGTAAAAAACAATAAGAAATTGTAGTTGAATAAAAAGCGATCATTGTCAACGTGGGGAATGGGTAACTTTAACTATAGGGAACTTTCTAGTTCCCTGTTATATGGTATGGTGCATTTTAATCTTCCTGACTGCAGCCTTTGCCTAAATTGGGGCAATACGCAGAGGCGCAAAACTTTAGCGCAAAAATTCACCTTTCAAATCGGCACTCTTAATCTTGGAAAATCTTAATCCTGGGAATGGAATGGGTGTTAAGAATGTCGAATAAGATAATTCTCTTTTGGTTTTTGTTTTTTTGTGGGTTTATTTTTTTGGTTGTTCCGTTTCCACCAATAGCGTAAGTCCACCTTACAATATATAAACCACATACAACCCACAATTCTTTGATTCACTAAAAATCTAACGATCGAAATGTCAGCTTTTGAATTTCTTTATGGTGGTCAATTTACCTTATCAACTCAGTTGACAAATCCAAATTTCTGCGTTTCACTTCCACACCAACGCAGTACCACAGCTTCTTTAAAAAATAACCCCCTTACCCTTGCGAACTGAATTCCCAGAAAAGATGGAATTCCTAGGAATTCCAAACGATTCCAAGACATGCAAATTAGGAAAAACATAAAAGCTTGGAATTTCTGGGAATATATGGCAATGTGTTAAAACTGTACTTGGAATTATTAGAAATTCCTAGGAATTCCCAATAATACCAAAACTGATAATGAAAGGGCTTGGGAATGTCTGAGAATATATGGGAATGGCTAAATTAAATGGTTTGGGCTAATAAAAATGGTTGGGAATTTATGAGAATAAATAGGAATGACTAAATTAAATATGAGAAATATTGGCAATTTACTTGGAATAGCAACTTTAAGTCCCTGACTTAAATACTTGACAGACTTCAAGTTGAGGATATTTCAGTGAAATGTCTTTGGAACTTCCAGGAAGTTATGAAAAAGGGCATTTAATGTATCACACAGTCAAACAAGTCTTAACTTGTTTTCTAAACATTGAGGTATTCCTGAACCTTTGAGGACAGGTCAGGCAAACAAAATTGAAAGGTCCATACATGACTCAAAAACTAATAAATAAATAAATTCCTTGTGTAAATTATGTGTTAGTTTGCTTGTTGAATTGAGGACACCAACTGAATAAAGGATGAATACATACATGTTCCAAAGCAGCAAAAGCATCTTATTATGCTACTATTTTCTGTTTACAGAAAAAGTATATCCTTAAAAATTGTCCATGACACAAGTAACTATAAAGTGTCTTAAAAAAAATATTGTTCATAACACAGCTTCAACCACACTCCATTGAAGTTAGGCAGTGTACTAGGCATGGATTTGTAGAGTTCCCTTTGAGAAAGAACACTTTTTTCCACAATGTCCTCTTCCTTTGCCAGTTGAAATTTACCTCTGAAAATAAAGTATAAAATAAAAGTAAACGAGAAGTCATGAAATGATGCCTTCAAATAGATACTATTATCATACCACCGTACGACCTCACTCATGCAGTTTTATTGAAAACATACTTAGGAGATGATGTGTGTAGGGGCAGATACATGTAGGTTGGTGTGAGCTGGTCCAGAAGAGCTGTCCAGCTCCGCACACATTGTCACCTGATTACTATAGTGTGCACGCAAGTCTTCATTCATTTAGTATTTTATCAAGACCTTTCTGTAACTTTCCAATCAAATTCAGCCTTAAAATGGTGGTATGATAAAATACTTCTTGACTACGCTGTATTAGTTAGGTCAGGCTGGATGGCAAAATATTTGGATCTCGGTCATGGCGCATGGAACTACTCTGCCCATATTCCATGCGCTAGAGCCAAATACTTTCCCATCCAGCCCTCCCACTCAGTCAATAAGTATATATTATTATTACACATTGTAGGAGACAATTACACAACAATGACTTTTAAGAGCGTATCATGTAATTATTGACGACAGGACTTGTGATTATTTCACTCTAATGACTTCATTTTCTTGTGGATTTCATGTTAGTAAAGAAAATGAATACAACAGTAGGTAATGTCGAGGAAGGGATTTAAGAACCCCCAGCCACTTATTTACAAGTGCATCAATGTTTTGAATATGAACAAAAGAGACCATTCTTATTCAATGACATGCAAATGGGGTCAGATATTCTTAATTTTTTGCTTGTCGACCGCAGGGTCAGCTGTACCCAATCTTTTGACTGAGTAACAGTTTGATTAATATTAATGTTTGTGCTGCTGCACTGTATACAAAGCGAGCTGTTGTAAAGATCGTTTCTGAACTGGTTGCAGAACGAGAGTGCTCCTTGATGATATAAAGCTGTATAAACTCGAGCATACAAATAATTCTTTTATTCAACCTATTCAATGGCAAGAAAAGTCGACATCTCCGAATTATATTCTATATTCCTCTAAAAGTCTAACTCATTATTAAAATTTGAATATGTTTCAAATGAAGCTCCCTTTTTTTCACAGGCTGTTTATGTGTGGGCACCATACTCGGCTTTTCTGTCGACACAAAATGGGCCATTCCATGTCCGTCGGGAGTCTGAAATTCCCCCCCCCCCACCCCCTACTCCCACTGAAGTACAGCGAAATCCTAAAGGGAAGGGAGGGGGTTTCAAAAGTCATTTATGAAGGAGTAGCTATGTCGGTTCCTTTGATCTCTCAAAAACATCTCCCTTTTTTAGTGGGGGTGCATACATTAAATGGAATGGCCCAATGGCATCCAACTGCATAAGACAAAGTTTAGAATCTGTTCAAGAAATTAAAGATTAATACTGTACTTTTATGTAAGAGAAGGTAGCTTTGCATCGAATACTTCAACTCTTCAACCACTGGAATAAAAAGACTATCCATGTTTTCCTTTCTGGCGTACATAAACGACACGGCGATAGCCACCAAATACAAACAATCCGAACACTCCAGGAAAGCATAACTGGTCACTGGTTACGCGCGCCTGCAATTTTCAAGCGTGCGGTTGTAAGTCACATGACCTCTTGAAAGCGGCCCGGTCGCATGGCTGTCTAACCGGTGAGGCCGCCATTTTCAAATTACGTTGAGGTGGTGCCAAGAGTTGCAAGTTTATCATACGCGAAAATGGTTTATTACACTATTCTTTTGGACTACTTCCGCTTACGATAAGTGAGGCTCAACCCAAGTTGCTTCAGTGGAAGTTGATAGTAAAGATGGTGGATAATTGTTCGATTCAAGGTGGTTGTAAACAGACTAACCGATTTCAAGGTAAGTGACTTACATTTTATTTTCTATCGAGGGCTTAAACAAATAATTATTAGTTCCCTTCTTTGCGACATTCTGCCAAATGAGTGTAACAAGCCTTAATACAGTGTGTAAAGCGTGCAATTCTTCAAGGAACAGAAATCAGAAGGGCCGTTGTTCAGTAAAATTGCCCCCAGGGTGGACAGTGTTAATTCTCACTGGTTAAAAGTAATAACGAATTCAAAACCATGTGTTACACTCTAAAAGTTGGTTAATTAAATCAAGCAAAAAAAGCGCTTGTTTTAATGTCCTCTGGGAAGCACCAGAATCTTTGTTTTAGTTCTTAAAACAACACATTGAATACTTAAAATAAGATAAACTGTGTTTAAAACCAGTTCGATAAAACAAGTCCAAGAATGCTTAAATTAAACAACTGCACTTGAAATGTCAACTTTATTTCAAGGAATTATTGCCTTACATGTGAAGTGTTAGAATCTTAATCTACTTATTAAATGCCCACAAATGCATGCATATGCACTAAGTTGTACATTAATTTTACAAATATACTTTACCCTTAGTATAAACCTTCTTTGTGCTTTACATAAGAGTCATCATTCAATATAAAACTTTACACTAATGCAGTTCGCTCTTAATACATGTCATTTATACTATAACCCTTACTCTTAGGGCATTTACCACACAAGTGCAGGCCAGCCGGTCTGGTGGTTTTGAAAGTAAAATAAGCCTTTTTCTCAATTCTCCGACAAACCCACCACAACAGTGTATTAACATTAATTTTATACACTGACTGATGATGTGACAGGTCAAATCTAACTAACGAATTAATTATGTTCTTGAATATCCCCGTCTGGCCAGCCAGTTCTGACCAATGGTAAGCGCCCTAAGACTGCACCATGTAGCGCAATACACTGTGATCTACAGACGACAAAAAAAACGAGTGTAAAAGGTGTACCTGTCTCTTCAACCTACACTGTCTTTAAGCCCTCTCACCCAAGTGATCAATATGTAATTTCTCCATACATTACCAATCCACTTTCAACCAGGCGGGTTAAATTTCATCACCTGTCTGGTTAAAAGTAGATTGGTAAAGATCAAAATGATCAACAAGGGGATTGTTGTCTGATTTGATAATACTGAATTCACATTACTTAATTTACAAAGAAGTGTGTTAGCCATTAAGGAGAATTTACATTCAGATCATGGGAGTGAAACGGTTTAAAAACTGACAGTAGTTGTCTCTACAGAACCCAAATTTTCCAACAACTCTAAATTATACACCTTTTTGTGCTGTACAAATATCAAACCTTACTCTAACTATTGTGCCCTTCTGAAGATCGAGTCATTATTCAATATCAAAATGAGATGCAGTTGTCTCTAACCTTGTAAACTTTCTGAGAGACTGCACCTTTGTGCTCATACACAGACACGATAGTAAAACTTGACTGCAAAAAAAGTGTGCCTGTCTCTACAACCAGCTACCCTTAAACTTTCTTGAAATAGCAATTTTGTGCCCTTCAGAAGAGTCATCATTCAACATGGAACTGAGATGCTGAGTTGTCTCTATATAAACCCTGGAAACTTTCTGAGAGACTGCATCACCTTTGTGCTGTACAGACATGACAATAAAACTAACATGTCTCACTGCAAAAAGTATGCCTGCGTCGATCTCTACAACCAGCTACCTTAACTTTCTCGAGACTGCAATTTTGTGCCCTAATACAGAAGAGTTATCATTCAATATGGAAACTGTGATGCAGTTGTCTCTATAAACAGCAGAGTCAGGTTGATCAGCATTTTACAGTCTTAGTTGTCACGTTTATTGTCACAGTTGAATGATTGGGTTACGAGGCAAAACGACAGCCGTTGCTTCTAAGTAAGTAAGTAAGGAATAATAACACTTTGTCTGGGACAAAGCACGTTGTCGCTCATTTAGCCTTTCCCAGACAAAACGTTGACATTACTGCCTAGCAACGGCTGTCATTTTGCCTTGGAACACAGTCATTACCCAACTGTGACAACGAACGCTGTTACACGCTGACAACATGATTATCCACTGTAGCCCTGAAAACTTTCAAAGACTGCACCATGCACTGTGATGTTCAGACAAGCCAAAAAACTTGACTGTAAAAGGTGTGCCTGTCACTTAACCTGGACTGTTTTTAAGGTGGCCTGGGGGTATTTATTAGGGTTTTTTACAAGAAGGCGTAGAGCGATTTCTTAGATTTTTTGGGCATTGACAGAACAATCCTTGAATAGTATAGAAATATAAATTTAACTGTTTAGGGCTTGCTTGAGGTTGTTGCAAAAAAAATCATTTTGGTATATGAAAAATAATTATGCAATTTTTATAAATCGAAAGGCTTGAGAAAATGGCCTGTAACTTAGACAATTCGCGTTTGATCACCAAAAAATATATAATTTTATATTTGTTAAAAATTATTCCCTCCAGAGTCTCAAAAATCAAAGAAATCGCTAAACTTCCTCTTGTCAAAATTGAGCTTGAAAAATGATAACTCCCAGCCTAATAAATACCTGCGGGCCACCTTAAGCCCTCTCACTCCCAAGTGATCAATATGTAATTTCTCCATACATTAGCAATACACTTTCAACCAGACAGGTGATGAAATTAAGAAAATAATCAACAAAAGGATTGTTGTCTGATGTAATAATACCGATTTCTCAGTAACTATTGAAAAAAAGTATGTTAACCATCAAGGAGAAGTTACACTCAGATCATGGGAGTGAATGGCATTAAGAACTGTTGTTTTCTCTAATTACCCAAATTTAATGAAAACTCTACTACATGTATATTGACAGTCAGCAAAATAGCCTACAGTTCACTTATCTCTGGCATCAACATCTTGCAAAGTTTGCTGTAACGAGCAGATTTCTTGGCTGGGCGGATACCCAATACAAATTCTTCAAAAAATCTGAAAATTGTTTCCTGTCTTTTATCATAACATAAGTCGAATGAAAAATAGACAGCCAAAAGAACAAGGATTCCATGAAGGTGACTGGGCTCTGACAGCTCGATGAAAATGACTTTATCAATGACTATAAATAGTTGGTGTGGCAAGCCTTCATCCAGCAAACACCAAAGGGTTGGTTGGGTCGTTTTTGTGCCCTTTTGAACAATGGTATCTACAGTTGACTTGCTCTATGATGAAAAAATAATTAAGATAAAATAATTAACACTTATTCGTTGGTCTGAGGGAAACCGTTAATTTTGGTCCCTTGTGACAACACAGATCAATAAAATGGCTGACAGTAATTTTCATATTTACTTTGGAAATAAACTAACATCTGGCCAACAAGATTAACAGGAATATTTAATGTCTGCTCTGGGACATCTATTGTGTAATAGTGTTACACAACTTTACCACAATACCCTTCCTTATAATACAACACGCAGTTTGTTAACACTAAATTACTTAATATGTCAATGAAATTGATATTAGTACCTGAGGGAAATTATTCATAAGTGGAATTCCACATGACTTTTCATCCACAACTGTATGAGCGTGCTCCAATAAAGCTCCACAAATCTCATCTAATAAAATAAAACATATACAACTTAATCATGCATTAATTATCACAATTGTTGTAGAATTTTGTCAACAATAAAAATTGTACCCTGAGAGGAATATAGTTTCAAGCAGAAAAATTAGCAGAGCTGAACAATGACTAACTGTAATGTAGGGCAGAGTATGGCAGCCTTTCTTAAAAGAAAATGGCAACCAACCCAAATTTGGATCTTCAAATTATGCACACACAGGTGTACATAACTCAAAAGCAGAAATACATCTAACAACGTCAGCAAATACAATTTCCATTTTTACTGGATAAACATGGAAAAGACATAGGGACACAGGATCAATATTTAAACCACAAGCCATGTAACTGTTAAAATTATAATATTGATAACATACCAGGGCTGAGTTCCTGATCATCAGGTAACAAAGAATGGGTTTGCAAGGCGATTTTTACTTTCTTTGAGATCTCTGTCCAGTTGCTTTTAAAATTTTCAACAGTTGTAGAGTAACCATGATGATCTTTAAATTTACAATGGAGTTCTAACTCGTTTAACAGCTGAAATACATGTAAAAAAGTACAGATCAGCAAAGTAAAAGTGTACAAGTCAGACAGGATTAAATTAACTTTAGTGTTACAGGAAAAAAAAAAAAAAAACAAAGCCATGCAATTGCAAAGTAGTCCCTTCGTTATTGTATTAGCCAGTGATATTTTTCTTGAATTGGGGATCCTCAGGGGTGTGTAACATTTTGTACAGTACAAATATATTTACGGTTACAACTCTTTTTGACATTGTCATTGAGGCAAACAAATGAACATCCAAGCTGGGATCATGTGGCAATATGGCACATGCCAACAATGATACCTGTTTGCCTCAACAGTTCCCTTTCTGGCCCACTACCCTGAAACAGGATATAAGGATACCCCATGCCTAGTGCACAATACATATTTCACTTACAGCACAATCATGCACTTTAAAAAATGGGTACATGGCAACAATCTCATCAACAATGTTCTTCTCCGGAGCTTTGAGTTGCTGTATGTGGCATCTCCTATTGTGAAATGTGTTTTCCTGGAGTTCTTTGATGGCTGCTTGATTTCTTTTTTTGCTCTTTAATTCCCTAAGTAACTCTGCAAGTAGCTCCTCAACCTCCTTTTCCCCAAGTTCACTGCTGCAGGCATCTTTTTTACTTTTAGGTGGTGTCAATTTTCTTTTCTGGTATCCTTTGATGTTCCGGAGTCGTGTTCTCAACAGGAAAAGGACAGTACCCTGCCAATGATAGAATTCACAAGAAATAGCAAAAATAAGTATCCCATATTTCTGGAACAGTGAATGGGCCCAAAATGAAGTACATTCTCGGAGAGGTACAGTATGCACAGCCACAATGTGAGCCACTGAGAAATCTACTAAACCCAGAAGAACAGTTTTAGTTTGTACTAAAAAAAAGCTTACAAAAAATATTAATCTGTGTTTTAGAATTTGACAGTTTAAAGCTTAATTGGAATGATAATAATAGGCTGAATATCGAATTGGTTGAAAAAATCACCACCTGGGCTGTACTAGCCTTTTTTGGCTTTGTCTGGTTAACTATTATTCTCTCTTAAATGTAACCCAGATTTGTTGCCTGTGATTAACAAAGTTCAACCTCTTGGAAAACCTAAAGCTTCTACATTTTCCCTGCCAGCTCTTCTCTTCAATGAGCACCCAGAATATTAATGGCTTCTTCTGAGCCAGTACCAATAATCCATAATCCACATTATTAGGAGTACACTACAGCATATGCAAAAGCAATGTATAATTACCCAGTATGGAAACTGGCGCGAACTGGGAAAGGATGCTGGTTTTGGGTCCTTTAAGACATGCACACTGTCACATATCTTTGTAGCAGCCAAAACTAAATTTGTAGTGCTGATGTCATCTCCAGCTACTGCCTGCAGGCATGCAGCACAATCTCGGATGAAGCGTCTAAGAACCTTGTCCTCAGGGTATTTGTTTGCTGAGTCACACTTCTTCAGCTCCGGACATACTGGGAATTTGAAGTCTTCTTCAATGTCAACTACTGGTTCTGTTCCAGAGCTTCCACTGTTTTCTTCCTTGTTATTTAATGTTGAACTTCCAGAAGCTGATGACTGTGGTGTACTGGACTTCCGAGAACTAGATGACTGTGTCCCAGAAGCTACTGACTCTGGTGTGGACCTCCCAGAACGGGATGGTTTAAATCCCATAGATGTAGGTGGTGACAGTGGAGGGGATGGTGTAAACGGCCTGGTTGTTGGACTCGTATGTTGTGTCACATCAAACTGAAAAGACTGCAATAAAAGCATTGATTTTTAAACTGTGCCCTACTGGGACAACAGTTTAAATTACAACTTGTTACTTAAAATCACACCAGTTCTGTTCATCAAGTGCTATAGCAGGTTTGCATCCAGATAGGTCAACTGCCACATTCTTTAAAATTTTGTAAGTAAATCATTACCTGCTGCATAAGGAATCGACTGGCATAAACAGAGTAAATGATGTGTCCTGTTACATCCCAAAGCAAGACAACAAGCATCCCCCTTGGTTTGATAGGAGAGTCCCCCCTCCCCGGGATTGTAGTCAGTTTGTTATAAGTTTAGGACATTTCTTTATGTGACAATAACTTACCTCATCAAGACCCATATTTTCATCACCACTACCGTCATCATCAATACGTACAACCTGCTTGATGTCCTCACTCCTCTAAAAAAATATACAATACATTATAGGGTAGTTCATTTACACTCCAGAGTAACAACATGGTAATTTCAGCACAAAAATAGCGCAATCAGAATATTATCGGAATACTATAGACAGTTCAATACTGTAAAGAGCTTAAGCTAAATGTTTTCTTTACTTTCTTTTTAGAACTTGCTAATGAAAGGCTACTCATGCTTCTAGAATTATTTTCAAATAGTAAACTCATTTATTATTTTTGAGTTGTGAACAGTCAGCTCTTACAATGTCTTCCAGGAAATCCCAAACTTTTTTCCTCCGAAGAAAGTATAATGGGAAGATGTCTTTCAAGTCATCTCGCGTAAATTTAACAAATGTTGCCCCATCCACACTGCTACCTGTAATGCACAGAAATATGAAATAAGGCAAATGAAGTATCAATTGAGCACAACATTTCAACAGAGAATGTCATGCTAACATTTATGGGTTATTATTATATCATGGATGTGGCCACACTAAAAACCTTTAATCGTCTGTCAAATGTTGCCAAATTACCACTATGAAACAAAATGTAAGTGAAGACAAAATCATAGCTTCATTACAAACATATTAGTTAAAAGCACATCACTAGTTGAAAAAGAAAAAAACCTACCATACCTTTTAAGGAATCAGTAATTTCACTTTCAAATCCCTTGTCCCGCAAAAAACAACTCAAACCTTCAACAGACAAACGTCCAACAGAAGACAAACCCCCAACTGAGTACGCCATTGTGACAGGTCGAAGGTGTGGGCAAGGAAGACGCGAAGAAATTACTCCAGTAGATCTGAATAAAAAATGTCATAGCTTCATACATTTGTCTATAATTTTTTCCCGCGAACCGCGTCAATTTGCGGAAAAAATATAGACAAATGTATGAAAAATTAAAAACGTAACTGAACCCTTACTAGCCCAACTACATCCTTCAAACTTGGTGAATAAAAACTTTTGCCTAGTATCTTAACTTAACAATTCATAAGTTGTCCAGAATTCAAGTTTTGAAAAAGATATTTGTCGTCGGATTCCCATACAAACACTGTAATTTCTAACCACGTTGCCTACCCGTCAAGATGGCGTCGAAAACCGTGATAAGGTCTATTTTGGTCCACCGTACTTTTGTTTGTACTTTTCGTGTTGCTGAAATGTTCCTTTACAGTTTGGAGTGGTTATTTTTACATATCACTATTTGTTGAACATTTTTTGTGCCTAAATTTAGCTGAAATCCTTGACATAGTTTCCCGCTCAAATGCAGCCAAATGTACTTAGGGCGACTCTAAAATTTTTATCAGCAAGTTATGAAGAATTAGATTTATAACCTTAGAGCATGGAAAGGCTTATCATTCTACACTTAAAGGAACTTTCTCCAGTGGTTAGACTACCGTCGATCCATTATATCTTCTCGCACTAGCAGCTTTTCAGCGAGCATTTATTCGGCTGTAAGATTCACTTGCCGCCAAAATATTCCTAGGCCGCTTTTTGCCGAAATGCATCTTTAATAAAAAGAAAAAACCAACCATACCTTTTAAGGAATCGGTAATTTCACTTTCAAATCCTTTGTCCCGCAAAAAACGGCGCAACTGGCAAAGCTTCAACAGACAAACGCCCAACGTCACAAAACCCCAGCTATGCAATAAGGAATCAAGACAGTCGAAGGCAGGTGTGGGCAAAGAAGGCGCGGTTCCAAATTCCTTTTGTTTCCCGTCTATCTTCGCGCGTTCGCGCTGATTCGCGCCCTTTTTAGGCAACACCAAGACAACAAGACAGAGAAATGGCTTGGCGTTGTGTCCTTTGTGCAGGTTTTTCGGCCCTGTGGCTCGTGTCTTTGCTAACACACTACAACTCTAATCATTCTCACGAAGATCGAAACTTCATTATTCGCTGCAACATCGAGGGATGTACCAAAGAATACAGTAACGTAAACTCCTACACAAAACATGTCAGGTCCGTACATGGAAGGTTTTTGCACTGCTCCACAAACGATACCAGAGGCGAGCCTGTCTTAGTGAAAGGTAAGGTTATATCGCGTGCTTTACTTTATATAAATAGCTGACACTTTGTCATAACAATACCCGACTGACAGTACGCCATGCAGTTGCGTTCAATCCTGGACATATCTCCAGGGGACAGGCCTAACAATCAAATTCCCGTGGGTAGCCCGACCGCCCCCCCCCCCCCTCTCAGGCTTAACATTGATAGGTTCATAAGGCGAGCACTTGTCCCTACTTTTCTGTTCTGCTCTTGTGAGGTCAGGAAACAGTCCATTGTGCATGTACAGTACTCAGAAAAGAGAAAAATTTATTAACCTGTACATGTTTCATCCTTGTCATTTACTTGTTAGGCACACATACAGCAGGATCCGAAGGAAGTGGTTCCAATAATGAGCTGAGTGATAACTTAGAGGAAAGGCAAGAAGATGAAGAGAGCAGTACATTGAGTTTTGGTGACTTGCCTTCAGCAGATGGCTCAAATGAAACCCCCATGGCCAGTCATCCATCAAGTGTTGTTGCAGATGCTAACTATGATGATGACGATGAGCCGTTGAATGTTGTTGCAAAAAAATTCCTTTACAAAATAAGAGGTGAAAATCGCCTTACTGGAAAGGCTGTGCAAAGTATAGCTCTTGCCACAAGGCATGTTATACATGGAATGTTAACACAACTTAAAAGGAAAATTGAGGAAGTACTTCATGAAGCAGACACTGAGGATGAAGAAATCCAGACTGTTGGTGACCTTTTTGATGAAGCTGCTGAGGAAATGGAAATTCTGAGAACTCCTCTAAGTGAAACTTTAAGTATTAGTGATGACCACACAGGTGTAGACAATGTTGTAAGTATACCACACAAGTCTAGCATGATTAGTTTACTTTGGCCAAGACTCGGCATTATGTCACACTTGTATTTCTAAGATAACTAATAGTTAATTATTATAACAATATTAATATTGTATAAACTGTGGGCTCCCCTTCAGGAACCAGTCAAACACATTTTGGGAAAACGTCAGGCATTTGTCAAAAGGCGTAAAAAGAAGACAATTGTAGAGGTGAATGATGTTTTCTACTATATCCCAGTTCTTCAAACCATCCAGGTGCAACTTGGCTGCCCGCAAGTTTTGGAAATGGTGTTGGCAGGACCTCACAAGAATGCTGATGAAAGCGTACTTGAAGACTTTTGTGATGGAAGTTTTTTTCAAGAGCATACATTATTTGCAAATGATGATAGAGCACTTGTTATTTTACTTTACTACGATGATGTAAATCTTGTCAATCCAGTGACGAACAGAAATCACAAGTTGAGTTTTTTCTACTATCAGCTTGCAAATCTGTTGCCCCTGTATAGGTCAAAACTAAAGTCAATTCACCTATTTGCAGTTTGCAAAACAGAGCACCTTTCAAACTCAAACTATGGATTTAATAAGATTATGGAGCCTTTAGTAGAAGAAATGAAACTTCTTGGCTCTGATAGGGGTTATACTTTCTCTCTACCCTGTGGTCTAATTAATCTTCGAGGTGGTGTTCTTGCATTTTTGGCAGACACGCCAGCAAGTAATAAGGCTGGTGGTTTTAAAGAGGGTGTGGGTGGGGCAAAAAGAAAATGCCGCCACTGTATGGCCAATTTTGAAGATATGCAGGTTTACTTTACTGAGGAGGATTTTTATCTACGTAACATTGATGAGCACAAACAACATTTGCTAAAACTGGAAGGTGCTGCTTCTAAATATCTGAAAGATTTTTATTCTAAACACTATGGAATCAATACTAGAACTGTACTACTTGAGGCACCATATTTTGACCCTTGCGAACAACTTGTACAAGATGTCATGCATGTCTTCCTTGAAGGCGTGTTAGCATATGAGATTAGGCTTTTCCTAAACTATTATATAAATGAAATTCATGCCTTTGGGTTGACAGTTTTGAATTCCAGAATACAGGGATTTCCTTATGGGTTCTCCAATATTAAAAATAAGCCAGCAGTTATTTTGGATAAGGATTTACAGCTAGGATCTTCTACAAATTTAGGACAAAGTGCCTGTCAAATGTGGCTTCTTAGTAGCGTGTTACCTTTTATTCTTGCTGAATTTGTAGACATTGACACCAACAGATGGGAATGCTTCATTTCCATCATCAAAATAATGTCTCTTTGTTTTGCCCATAAAATTTCCTTAGCTGCTGTTGTATACTTGAGACAAGCTATCAAGGACCACCTGAGTCTTTTTAAGACTGTGTATGAAGACATTAACATTATACCTAAACAACACTATCTTGTTCACTTACCTTCTCTTATTTTGAAATTTGGTCCTCTTGTCCGTTCATGGTGTTTGCGCTTTGAGGCAAAACACGCTTATTTCAAGGATCAGGCAAGGATTATAAAGAACTTTAAAAACCTGCCACTTACACTGGCAAAGAGATATCAGTCTTCTGTCCGAGCTGATTATGTGAGACTTAACAGGGAAGATAAGGGTCCCCTTTTTAGGGAAGAAATTAAATTTGGAGTAAGCAAGGAACTATTTGGTGATGACCGAGAGACTGCATTGTCAAACATAGAACAATTTTATGAATTGGGGAGAGTTAATGGTATCACAGTTTATTCCTTAGATTCAGTACAGATCCATGGCACTTTATACAAGCCTGATAAGGATGCTTTTCTGAATTTTGGTAGTCAGAGTGGCTTGCCAGAGTTTGGTAAGATTGTAAAAATTTGGTTTATTGCCAATCATGGCATTTTCGTTGCCCTCCATGTGGTTATAACTTCAAATTATAATGAGGATCTGAATGCTTTTCAGATTATGGAACCAGATCTTCCCCAGGGATTTGAAATTGTCCGACAAAACAACCTTGAGATGCCATTTGTGTGCCACCCATATAAATTTAGGGGAAATACATACATCATTTTAAAAGAAAATCCTTTTGCTTGGTTATAAAGGTCACCTATATTATGATCATTGCTGATGAATAACATTCATGTGGTCTGCTAAGAAAAAGTTAGCAGTTCATTATTAACATTGTCAATTTATTTTCTTGCCATTTAGTTACTGATAACTGACAGCTGGATTATTTGGATTAAATGGTTAATTAATAATAGGAGCATCTTGATTCTAATGACAGTATTAGCTACAATGCCATTGTGTTAGCTTTTGAAGTTATATTATTGAGGATAATATTTAACAAAATAATGACAAAATTGTAACTTACATGGGGTGTAGGGTCTTTCATATAAAAGTGATTAAGGAGCTGAACCATTTGAAAGGAGCCCATAACACACGATTACTAGACGGTGAATGCAGAAGTTGGGAGCTAATGAATTCATTTCCATCCGGCCTATTATAAAGCAAGATATTGCTTCTCCCTCAATTTCTTCTCTGACACGTAGTTAGTTCCTTTCATAAATCTATTGCAACTTCATTGAAAGGTACCATACTGCCAGGATAACTGTGACAGGGGTCATTTTAGATTTTATCTCCCTCAGTGCAAGACTACCAAACCATGAACCTCTACCTCTAAATTTAAAATGTATGACACATCACTTTTATATGGAAGCACTCTCTCTGTGGGGACTCAGTTATAACTGTTTGGTTAGTTAATAGTTACAATATTTTCAGTAGGAGTCCATTCAAATTTGACTTAATATATAGCAGTTACATGTACATGATCTTCACATCGTTTGGTTGTGTTTGTAAATAAATGAACCATATTTTGACAGATGGTCCAAAATAAAGTAACATATAATAATGTTCTTGTATGTTAGTAGTGTACAGTTCATTTGTCTGATGTATTTAAAACAATGAGCAGTATTTTGAAGACCCCTGAGACCTAGCGCACAAATATTTTCACAAACCTCAACCAGTCATGTGATTTCCACCAGGAAAGTATTAGGCCCTGGTCTGAGTTTATATTGACTTTAAAATTTGGAATCAATTTAAGACCACGCTCGCTGAAATTAATAATCTCAGATTTCTTAAAACAAGAATTGATAATTAAAGCGTTTGGCGATTTTAGCAAATCTTAAAACAATACTCCAACACTTAAAGTGATATTTGTATTAAGACTCGACGTTATTAAAATAAGATTGAAGTTGTTTAGTTCCAAGACCTGGATCTTGATTCAAATTAACCAACTTTTAGAGTGTTAGTAGAGTGACTAACGCTTTTCATAATAAGTTTAGTTGAAGGTAATTTCATGTTGCCTACACGCTAAGTAACAATTCAGTTTCTCTCAGATACAGTGTATGTGAGCACATTAAATTGAATGCATTAAAAGCCTACATCTGTAAACGGCTATCGTTACTTTTAGGGGACTCGCGCTACACGGGAAAAAAACCAGTGAAAAACTGTTTGAATGCACGCGCAAAAATGACGAGTGACAAATTTGATGACGAGCTTTTATTAGCGAGAAAACCAAATGAAAACAAAATGAAAAACGTTAAACACTCATCTACAGTATTTAGGGTTAAGCACTGATCGATAGCGATTAGGCCTAAGAACTCATCTATACTTCTGTTTAGGGTTAAGCACTGATTCTACGACGGTTAGCTTTGTTATTGTTGAGTTTAGTTATTTCTAAACTTTGTACAATTAATTGAATTCGTCATTTTTGCGAGTGAGTTAAATTCGTCATTTTTTGTGCGTGCATTCAGACAATTTTTTCTCTATATAGCGCGAGTCCCCTAAAAGTAACGAAAACCCAAAAATTGTTCTTCAATGACCAGTCAAAGGCGATTGAACTTGAAATGAACATACATTTGCCAATTTAGAAGGAGTGAGTTCTTAAACGTTTTGTGTGATTTAAATATATTATTGATTTTTTAAATCAAAGATACTGATATGTAACAACATGATTTCATAAAATTAGAATGAGACCTAGAATAATAGCAACTTCAGGTCTTTCCCATTTGCATTTGACAATGCTCCAGTGGCTTAAGGTGGAATTTTGTGCATTTCTAAAAGTTTCCTTTTTAAGGGGTTTGCATATGGAAGATTTTCATTGCAATCAACAATTTTAAAGTGGTTACCAGACTCATGGGTTTGTTCCAAACATTTGTGAATGTCCAGTGTGTGCCTAGATACAATCATGTACTGAGCAATAATTTATCATGTGGGCATATAAGACCCCAAGACGTGAAACTCACATTGTCAAGAGGGTTAAAGACGCATGTTTGACTGAAGCAGAGTTCAGCCATCTACAGCTGTATTACACGTTACATAGCTTTAAAAATGTTAAAACTTCAATTTCTTGAAGAAAGGGGTCTTTGGATCACACTCTGTGATGCGAAACACAACATCCTGCGACAGAATTAAACACAATATTAAGCCGGACAGGGGATTACAAACATCAGGAAAGAAACTCATCATGTTGCAGATTATAGTAATTTAGATTCTTTAATAATTGTCTGTGACAAATTCAAATATGAGAGGCTGAAAAACCTATCGAGTTCTTAAATGAGGTAAATTCGCTTAACAGACAATCCAAGGTCATATTTAACTGAACTCCATCATATAGTGATCTGAGAAAGATTGATGTGACCTCAAGATCAAAGTCTTGGAAATGCGACATTATTTTAAGTTGTAATGCTCAATTCAGTCACCATTTGAAAATCCTCCAAACTAAACCCACTACAAAAATGCAAGAGGCAGCATTGGTCGAAAGACTGAGATACACACATGTATATAAAGTGCAGTGTACAAAGATGTGAAGTAGGAGTCGTGCAGGCCTTCCAACCCCATTTTATAACTGAAAAATTCACATGGTCTTTGGGTAGGGTGTGATGAAGAATTCTTGTTACCAATTTGGCAACTAATTTTCAGGATTTGGTTGACAATGCAGAAGGTTTAGGCACATTGGCAACGGTATTAGGCGCAATTTCTTGCCCTGTGTAAAGTGTGTTGAACTGACTCTAGTTAGCCTGCGAGCAGCCACACTTACAATGTAGTGTGCAATTCGTGCGAGTATCTTGGTGGCGGAAGTTGGCAAGCAAAGTGGGCCAGCGAGAAGAATGGTGCAAGGAAAAGTGAGCCTGCACTAAAGCCGTTGAATTTTGAATCCCGCCCCTGTGCGGTGACAAGTCTCAACTGTCAAGGTATCAATTATCTAACCAGTCAGCAAGCGAAGCAAAATCTAAACAAACACCACAGCAGATTTTCACACTCGAGAGGATCGAGTTCTTTATGAGTGTGCCAGAATAGTGTAAAAGAAAATTATAAACACAGTTGACAATTTTTGCCGCATTTAAATTAGACTTTCCACAAGTCGACCTCACGAGTTTCAGAGCACAAAAGCCGTAAAGTGAGTGGAGCAAGCTTTTTAGGCTGTGAAGCGGTGGAGCGACGAAGTCCTGCACCATATAAAATGGGACAAAGGACTTTTTTGAAAGTGTACATTTTAAAAATGTGTTCTATTCGAAATCAGTATACACTGTAGAAGTTAAAAATATCAAACTCCAGGGATATGAAACTTGCAATAACAAAGAGTATCGAGCTGCTACCTCAGAAGACTAATCACCCTTACATTATGCGTTGCAAACATCTGTAACCAGGAACAAGTGATACCATCTTCCCACAATGACAAATAACCGAACTCAGTGTAACAATGACTGCAAGATAATGCCCATTGCATGGTCAAAAAAAGATGTTACATTTCCTGTCATTACAGAGATCCCAAGAAGATAGGCTTGAAAACCACCATGCACTAAAACCAGTGTGGCTGACATTCCAAAAAATTACACAAAACTGCAATCGCTAACCAGACGCAACCAGCTGAGTCACGTTAAGAAATTGAATCGATTGAAAAACTGACAGACTGTGAACAGTTGTCCTATTTTCCTTCTCGCTAAAATTAGAAGAAGAAAGAGACTGCTCGCAGTCTAAGAAACCGAGAAAGGTGACAACCAGTGACACCACTTTGCTTGTTATTTGCCACAATAATAAAGTCTGTTATCGTGTGTCATTTCAAACCAATCAGAATGCTGCGTTCATGGCGGAATACGGAGAATTCAAAATTCAGTGGCTTTTCTGCAGGCTCACTTTTCCTTGCACCATTCTCGCCGGCCCGCTTTGCTTGCCGACTTCCACCGCCAAGATATTTTGTACTTGCACGAATAGCACACTACATGTAAGTGAGCCTGCTCGCAGGCTAGATTCTAGTAAGTTCTTTGCACGACTGGCATGAACCAAATATTAATTAAACTTACTGAACATCTTTTGTATCACACTAATTTTTTTAAGGTCGTTGCCCTGTATTGCATTGCGCATCCTTAATGCACACGATTTGTGGCGTCAATAGCGCGCACTCAAAGCGTGCCCATGTCTAGGGAGTAATGGATTTCCTATGAGGCTAAGCTCACCAGGGAAAAGAAAGGTCATTTACTCTTAAACAAGCATGGTGACCTAACTTTTTTTTTTCACTTACTTTTGACCTACCATTCATCCTCTTTTTGTTCAAAGAGTTAGAAAAAAAAAACACATGTTAAAAAGAAAGGTTATTGCTAGAAACACATTACTCATGAAGATGAAATCACGACCTCGAGAACACGCACGTGAGGAAGGTTTGAAGTCAATTTCGTCTGATGCTTCGAGCATCTGCCATAAAACATCTAGTAAATTGTTCCTTGTTATCGGTATTTCACATCTAGTAGATTGTTTCAAGATTTGCTTTAATTATGTGCTTCCTGTTCCTATGGAAAGTAGCATAAACTGATCAAATACACATGTGTTTGTCAGGCGAAATTGCATGGAATTGTGGGGTAACTTGAGACGATGATATCTCGTGAACGGACATGGGGACCTATTCTTTGTATTTTATATTTCAAAACATTGCATGATAGATAACAACTTGTGAAAGTTTGACAAAAATCATATGTTAAATTTTATTTTGGGGGAATGACCTTAATTCTTGTTTTGATTGCAAAATTATTGAAAAGTCTGTAACACAATCAACTGGGCTAGATGGCTGACACTGTTAGTTACAGTGTACGTACTAGAACTTAAATTTCAGTTAAAACTGAACCTCTGCATGCATAATTACACATCTACATTGCTCCTTCAACAATCTCCTAGGATCTGCAAAGTACTGTACTACATGTACTGTGGTATAGATAGAATTAGAGTATGGTTTACGTTCACCTTAGCTTAATATTAGTGCATGGTAAATAAATTTATTGTTTATGAGCCAAAGTTTTATTAATCAGAATATTTTTCCTCCCAGTTCTACAGCAAAACAGTTTGTTGATGCACATTGTACATGGCAAAGAAATGCATCACACTTGATCAGGTAAGTTACTCAAACATATACATTAGAATCCTCATTGTAACACTTCAATTTGTATTGCTTAGATCTGTTTTCTTCAAACATACCGGTAGTATGTGTAACATGTAATTAGGCTTTGGGTCGCAGGCTGTTCTTCAGGGATTATGACAGAATTACGTACACAGAGTTTGGAATTGTTGAACTTTTCCATGGATTCATGTCATATCAAGGCAATATCTCCTTGCTGATAACTGCTTGAATTATTAAGACATGAATACTTCATGTAGATTATAGTGGACTACATGTTCATGTACATTGTGACTACAATATTGAACAGTCACTGAAACAAACACCATGTGCTAGATATTGTAAATAACTACAGAGATTGGTCATGCATTAACCAAAAATGATTATATTTTTTAAGATGGTGGAGTAACCAGGATGAAACATTAAAAATTTTAAAAATGTGCTCAACATGTTGTGTATAGCAAACAGAACATTTATTTATTTATTTTTTTATTTTTTTTTGCAACATAGAAATCTGTTTACTCACGAACAAACATTCGTATACAACACTTGTTTTTTGTTTTGTTTTTTTTATAATTTTTTTTTAAATACTTTATTAACAATTAAGCACACTGAACATTACAGTGTACATAAGTTGGTTGCAAGGCAATATTGCTTGGTTAACAAATAATACATAAATTACATTGAATACATTGGTTACATTGAACTGATAACTTATTTTAGAAATTTTTGGACCCGGGGGCACTCAACGTTACAAGGCAATATTACCAATTTAATTAACAAATAAAAAAGCCAAAACCGTGCTTTGTTCTGTGATAAAGCACTCAAGGAAGTGACGAGAGCACGAAAGAAGTGTAGGGTGAACACGAGCTGCAGGCGAGTGCTTCTCCCCACTTCTTGAGTGCTCTCGTCACTTCCTTGAGTGCTTTATCACAGAACAAAGCACGGTTTTGGCTTTTTTATTTGTTTTATAATAAAGCTTTGCTCACATTTGTAAAGAAACTGGCTTTTAATTGCAAGAAATCAAGTTTTTTTCACAGCTTGCAAGCGCGCGCAAGAAAGGATTTCAGCTTGCCAGCGCGTGCAGAATGGCGTCACAGGCTACTCCGTGCATCTGTACTCTGATAAATCAGAGCGCGCCAATCAGAGCGCGCGTTATATCGAAACTTTATTATAACAAATAATACATTGAATATATTACTGATAATTTATTATTATTTTTTTGAGAGTCTGAGGGGAGTACAAGTAGGGAGGTTTGGAAGAGGTGTATCTTTCCTGAGTTTTATCCAAATTCAACACGATATCCTATCTTGAGTTTGTTAACGAAAACAGAACACTTAAATCAAACCCCTGACCTTCTGCACTCCAGCTGAACTACATGATACATTTTACTAAATAAATTAAGCTGCAAGGAAACTGGTAGTGAGGTAGATAATGTTACTAGGTTCATACTACATGTCCTGCATTTTGCTAGAAAGGGCAGTGTTGAGGGCATCCTGACTGTATGGTGACCTTGTAAGCAATGACCTACAATATAGCTCCTTCTAGACTCGTGTAAGCTTCATTCTGTACAATAAAAGTGGTTAGAGCTCCTGATTGGTAAACGGGAACACCTCAGATTCAGCTTTTCTGGGGGTCTCATTCCATTTCAACACCTGCATCTACACTCATAGGTCCAGGTGGATGGTAAAATACCATGTATTTGGCTCTCAGGCATGGCACACAGACCTCCTACATTTGGTCGATACGCCAAACATTAAGCCTTAAGCCATACATTTTCTTGTCTTACCTTCCCACTCATTCAATTAGAACATAATTATTACATGTAGTTTGAGAATTTTGAGAACCCCATACATGAACATGTGAAAGCCATCACCATGTATTCACTATCTACAGTGTTCTTTTATGGTGTATCAGAAAATTCTTCTCTGGTTAGTGGTTTTAAGGATTTGCAATGGTCTATCACTGTAATGCTAAAGCAATGTGAATGTCACTCAAGTGAGAGCTTTGCTTCAGATATCATTCTTATTGTGCCACTCAGGCCTCCACATCTTTGGAACACACTACTTGACTGTTTACTTTATTTTGTTTACTACTTGAACTGTAATTGTAAATGTATGTTGTGGTTCAAATTTTTCTTTAGTTTGAAACTTTTCAAACCAGATTAATTTTCATTTTCCTTTGCCTTAGATTTTGGTAATGAATCTGAGACAAAGGGAAATAAAAATTATACTGGTTTGAAAATTTTTAAACCAAAGAAAAATTTGAACCACAACCTGTACATGTACATATGTACCTTATATTTTATTGAAAATTAATGCTGCAACCTATTAATAATGTTGAGTGTATGACAGGTCTAGAATTTATATAAAATTTCGATTTTTTTTCCTAGGACCACATGTATAAGGCCATCAGAGGACCGAACTCAGAAGACTGCTAACAGCAAGTGAACTAAAGGCAGCCAAAACAGATAAGACCTGTATGTAAAATCAGTGAAGGCGGTACTTGATGATTGTTGAATTGTATTTCCAATTTTGCCACATAAACAAAAATATAAGGCACAAAATGATATTGAACTAATTTTATCATTTAACTCCTGTTGAAGATAAATTATGTTGAAAACAGACATTCTGAGGTAAACTGAATATGCCCTTGTACCAAGAGCCCGGGAAAACTAGGGTTTGTCCCGGTCCAAGCCTGGTTAAAAAACCAGACCCTCGATTTGTCCACTTTAAATATCAGCAACTAACATTTAAATTGAGGGATATTGTATCGTGTCCAACAGCTGTTTTTTTGTTACCATTTTGGGTCAAGTTTCTAATGTTTTCCCCACTTATTTAAGAAATTCCCATTTATTCCCACAATTCCTGACCATATTCCTATTTTTTCCCACATATTCCCAAAAATTCCCAGTTATTCTTTAACATTCCTTGGAATTCCTAGGAATTTCTGAAAGTAACTGGGAATTCTATCTTTGATTTTCTTTTCGATGGAATTCCTAGGAATTCCTAGGAATTTCAAGACAGCACCATTTAAGCTTGGAATTCCTAAGAATTCTTAGGAATTCCAAGTCCAAATTTACCGTGAAAATTCACACCTCAGATTCTTAGGAATTCCTAGGAATTCTCAGGAATTCCTAAGAATTTTTTCCTAGGAATTCTTAGGATATTCTTAGGAATTCCTAGGAATTCTCAGAGTTATTTCGCAAGGGTAAAAATTAGCGTGTCAAAGTTACGAAATTCTTGTCAAGTGTTCCTGCGGCAGGCAACAATTGTGGATTTTTCACGCGTTTTGATTCTTGCTTGCCAAAGTATCACTGAGAGAAGAGAGGGATCAGACTGCTTGTAGTCTATTTGTTAACTTTACTGCTTGATGGTAAAATAATCTTTCTTTTTCACCTAAAAATTTCAATGTAGAGCATGTCCTCATCCGGGACCATTTCTAACTGACCCAACAATGACATGTGTACTAACTTAATCATACTGGGTGTTCCTTTTCTTTCATTTATTAGTGTCTTTCCTCTGTCATACTGACTACCAATGTTGTTGTTATGAAATCTCACAGTGCCACTGAAAACTGAATTGACTTTGGATGGTCATTGACTGATACAAAGACTGAATGGCTTGCCACTTCATTGTTGTATTAACTATTGATCGAAAATTAGTAAACGAAATTAGAAAGACATACCCGTATCGCTGACTTGTCGCTAAAAAACAAAACAAAAAAAAATAGAGAGTTAGGTAGTTCCAAAGACCATATTTATTTATGTAATATACTCCTACTTAAAAATGACATTACAAATAAAATTCTAAGAAGGCGACATTAGCTGTGATTACCCGGATACACGGGGCAACTTTATCCAAGGTAAATAAGAGGTTTCCCTGGGGAAAGAGGCTTTTCTAAGTGTAACCGACTTTACCTCGGGAACATTTACCCTGGTAAATTTTCACGGTGAAGTGACTGAGAAAAAAGAAAATGTCCCAAGCAAAAGGATAAGGTGGATTGAGGGTGGTTCAGTTTCCCCAGGAAAACCCATTAAAGAGAAGCTTTTATCAAAACTGCACGTGCAGTGCGTGATCAGCTAGTTACCCTAAATTGCAAGAAACGTACGTGTATAGAAGGTTGAAGTTGACTTGTTTCCAAGCAATGCTGCAAGTATAAATTAATTCATATCATGTATCGAAAATTTCTACTTCTCAGGAAATGTACGACGGATTTGGCATCGTATCCTTTGAAAAACACTTCTTCGCCTTCCTGTTTGGTTGATAAAGAAAAACATTGTTGTGAAAGAGCCAAAGCCACTCAGGTAGAAAAGATACCCCCTTCATTTCCCTGAGTATGTGCAACTATACAGTATTTCGGCTCTATTCCGGAGTCATAGTCATGTGAGGATAAAATGTCAGAAATAGGCAGCTTATATACTAACCGTCATGAGCCAAACGTACAGCTAAAGATTTTGGGTCTACAATTACTTAGAGAAAAAGGTCTAATTCTCTAGAGGCTTTAATTGTTAGTCTTAAAGAACAACGCTGTTCCTACTAATGATAAGATCATTGACCGCAATGACAATTGATCGCAATTAGCGTTCCACAAAGGCTTCTTATGTCAAGAATTAATTTAAAGCTCAGTATTTTAAATGAAGGTCTGTAAATTTGCCTAAGTTCGTTGGTATATATTAGCTGCCTATATGTGATATTTCATCATCATATGACTGACTGTGGGATAGAGCCAAAATAGTCTATTGACTGTATATTTTAACGTTGTCTTGTAATTAGTCAAAATTTGGTTTTACAGAGATGATCAGAATTCTGGTCTCCTCGTTTTCAGGCTGTATTCGAAACTGTCAGGTGGTTCTGGATTCTCGACACAGTACTGGAACTATAGTACACTCTATGAGTATCAACACCTAATAGAATATCGAAGTCCACTGTTTTGAGTCAGTTTATTGTGTAATTAGATAACAACTCTATTTCTGGGAAAGAATGTATTACTTTCAAAAAAGTCTGTGCCACCCAGGCGTTACATACAACCGACTACAAGAGTTCCAAAAATGTGTTACCTTTCAATTGGCCAAGTACCGTCCTTATTCTTCTGCTCTATTATAAGCCTCTAAACATACAAACAAGACAGAGTAATTGATATATTATTGTTAGAAATGCTTGCTCATAAGTGTATCTATGGCAATGCGCCTGAGTACCTTAAGGGACTAGTCAAAGTTAAGAGGACATCCAGATATAATCTTAGATTGGACGGGGGTTTGTTAACCGGCCGTCGCTATGGCGACCGCCGGTTTATAAAATGGGCACGGTTTTGTCGTGATAGTCAGTTGGCTTAACATACGAACAAAGTGCTGTAAAGCTTGTGGTACGGGTACTCAAGAGCGGTACTGTCTTATATAAGACGCATGCGCATATTAGTCTGTTGAATGTTACCTTCGTGTGTTCTTGTCTTTTAATTTACAGTATTTAAGATATGAACGGCGAAGGGTTGCTAACTTTGGGGTTTTTTTGTATTTGTGTTGTATAACGCATGCACAATTGAGTAAAGCAGCTAATAGGATGGAATGCGAAATTGGCTGTGTTTTCTGATCTAGTTAGTGGTTATGGTGAAAATTTTTTTAGCGCAGGAGTTTTTTTATTGGGATTGACATTTTGAGGGTGTAAAAATGTGGGAGTCAGAAGGATTTGTGAATGTCAGGAGCATATCACGCTTCTGTGAATGTGATTTGCTTTGAAAGTTGCGTTTTGTATAGGAGCGGTGTAATATTGTGCTGCGTGAGAGGGGGTTTCCCTTGGCGTTTTATGAGGGGGGGGAGGTTTATGATTGGCTAACTTGTATTTCGCAGCGGACAAAAAGGACAGTTGCGTTTTGCCAGCGTGGGCTAGGAAGAGAAGGAATTGGTACTAGTATGATGATGCAATATTAGTGGATTGCACCATCAGTACATGATAGTTCTGACTTGTGAACGGAGAGAGATCAGTGTTTATTTAAGGCGAGAAGTTGATACGAAGGAATCGTCATTTATAAGGAGATCAATTAATAGGGTAGGTGTTACGAGTCTTTTTGCATTGAAAGAACGAAAATATCTGAATACTATCGACGGATTTGTGTGGTTTGCGTGTGGTGTTCGCTAAAGGCTACGAGCAGTCTCTCTGTCCGTTCAGAGATAGTGAAGGAAAAGAAAAACAAGCGAGTGAGCGCGAAATCGATTGCGGCTCGACAGGCGCGTTAGCTTTCAAAGACATGGGCGACTTGCGTGCCCGCTCGCTTGTTTACTTTTGTAAGGGGATTCCCGGGTTAGCAAACCGGATTTAAACATCACGTCATGAGGCCTTGACGTGCCCCATACTCTGACGATCTGCTCGAGCTCGTGTTTATCAAGCGTTATATTTTGATTCTACTTCTATGCTCACTGTTTGTATTTAAGGTCTAGGCACAACAGTAAATACTTCGTCGTCCCTGTGTGAGCATTCTCAGTTGTGGACGAATTTATATCGACATTCAACGGTTGAGTGAATTTGCGTTTTTCAGCACAAACAAAAGCGATAAGAAAGATAAGCTGAGTCATCAGAGTTTAAACATTACGTCATCCAGTAACGCTATAGTCAAAATATTGTGTCACACAATCACACTTCAATCACACACAATCACACCGTCACGCCGGTTCGTACAAATAGAGGATCGCGCTAACATTTAAGAAACCTAGGGGTGGGGAGGGTCAGAATGGCCGGTTAAAATGCCCAATGGGCTTTCTTGTTACTAGAGGACTACAGTGCACGATCAAAGAAGACACTAGGAGACAGGGCTTTTAAAACAGCAGCACCCAAAATCTGGAACATTTTACCGGAGGACATTAGAATGCAGGACAATTACAATATTTTTAAGGGACAGTTGAAGACTCACTATTTTAGACTTGCATATAATTTTTAACTCTATATAGGTGTACGTAAATTTTACTCTCTTTTTAATTAATTTTAATGGCAGAAACATATACATTTCCTTTTCGTTATATTTGTAATGCGCATTTGATCATGTATTAATGTTAATTTGCGCAATATTAAGTAATAAATATTATTATTATTATTATTATTATAATTATTATTGTTGTTAGAAATAGATACTTTACACAAAACAATTACACGCTGAGAAGTTCATTTTTGGCAAAAAATGGCTTTGTCATTTGTCATTTGTAAAAGGGTGCTCTGTGCAGCTAGTAATGTAGTGAGACGCTTCCGGGAAAATAATGCAGCCCATAATTTAATATCCTCTTGTTATGACTGAAATGTTGTTAATTTGTTCCCGGCATTCGGGTAGGAAAAACTCAGTCATCAAAAATAAGAATAGAAACGTACTGCCAATAATGTACAAAACAGACCATGGGGTGACTCCTTAACACCTGATATCTAGACTTTTTGTGTGGACGCATTGTGGACCTATGCGTTGGCATCTATGCCATCATCAGAGGAGTTAGTGGCTGTACATAGGTATGGTATAGCCTGTGTTGCTGGCGGTGCTGTCTGCGTTCCAGGGTAAAGTTTTGGCGGCGAGTGGGGTAAACCACGAGAAAATACTACTAGCCTACGTGGCAAGTGCCGAAAGTGGAAGGAAGGGGGGTAAATATTCGCAAGCGCGAAGCACAGGCTAAAATATCACCTGCCAAAGAACTAGGGTTTTTTTTAATACCGCCCACTTTTATCATTATTGCTGACCTGATTAATCTAACGTAGCAGAGAGAAAGCTGTAATTTGAAACATTGACTATTTCGACGGGAAAATTATTTACTTTTTCAAGCAGCGCGAAGCTCGCTTGGTAGCAAGACATTGGCAGAACTTTGTTTGCAAATTGGTCCAGACATAGTGCAATCGAGCTGTCTCTCTCTGTTTAGCACGAGTTCATAATACGCACATGCCTGTCTGAATGCCTGCCAGTATCCCTGCCTGCCTGTCTGTATGTCTGTCTGCCCGCTGCCTGCCACTCTATCCGTCCTTCAAACTGTCTGTCTCTATCTTTCTATGTATCTAATTTACCTGCCCATGATAAAGGCCAGCATCTTGCACCGTCTGTTCCAGATTAGTAGTCAATTCGCTAGAGTGAAACAAGTACTTGCCCCACACTCCTGTTTCAGTGTCCTCTGGTATGTTAAACACCTTTTTCATTTCTGACATAACATGACCTGAAAAACATATTTTAAGAAACAGTCTCAACCCATGTAAGCTGGATTAAAATTATGTAACAGCACTTTCTAGGGACTGTGCAATAATTACCTGGAAGGGGGGGAGGGGTTGGGAAATGGGTAAAATACGGCTCAAAATTAACTACAGCCTCCCCTCACCTACTGATAACATTAAGGTCAACCCCCCCCCCACCCCCATCCAATTCCTTACTCCCCTCGTTGGTTCTCTCATACCTAATTTACGTGTTGGATGTCTTCCTTAGGCACAAAAAGTACTTCAAATGGCTCTTCAATGGATGTGTTCTCTCCATGGGAATCACTTGACACTTTACGCGAGTTAATAAATTCTTCATCTTCCAGAACATCTCTGGCAACATTTCCATGTACGTGGCTGAGAACTCGTTTAGTTAATCAGCCTTACTTGCGCTTATTTTGATACCATGTTGTTTCAAATACGATTTCAGCTGGTTGTTCGTAAGCGCTTCTACATCTTTTTTCATTTTTCCAAGAAATATTAGACGGAAGAGTGTTCCTTTCTGTTACTATTTTTTTCGCCTTTGCATCCAAGAACTCAAGGTGCTCTACATAACTTTTACATGCAACGTACCTGCTGAAAAAAAACCTATCAAGTTCCTAAACGAGTCAAATTCAACGTACCCAATATGCCAAAAGCCGCGTAGAAACCACATTAAGTCGCTTAGTAAATGATCAGAGGTCAAATTTAACTGAGAATGACAAACATTGCGAGCCACTAGAATCCACCAGTTATCCGATAATTGATCAGATATGACCTCGAGATCAAAGTCTTAAAAATGCGACGCCTAAGTCGTAACGGCTCAATTTAGTCACCATTTAAAAATCCTCCAAACTAGACCCACTACAAAACCACAGGAAGAAAAATTGGTCAAAAGACCGCGATAAGGCGCGGCGTACAAAGACGTGAAGTAGGAGTCATGCAGGCCTTCCAACCCAATTCATAACTCTGCAACAGACAAAGCTTGCTTAAGAGATCGTTGAACTCCAGCAGCTGAAAATGTGATTAAGGAGTTCCTGTCTTGTGGAGCTTAGTTTGGCTTACTTTGGCTTACTTAAAGCTTACTTTGCTAAATAATCAAACTGTTAATGTTTACATAGTTCAATTTATTAACCGGCCGTCGCTATGGCGACCGCCGGTTTATAAAATGGGCACGGTTTTGTCGTGATAGTCAGTTGGCTTAACATACGAACAAAGTGCTGTAAAGCTTGTGGTAAGGGTACTCAAGAGCGGTACTGTCTTATATAAGACGCATGCGCATATTAGTCTGCTGAATGTTACCTTCGTGTGTTCTTGTCTTTTAATTTACAGTATTTAAGATATCAACGACGAAGGGTTGTTACGTTTGGGGTTTTTTGTATTTGTCTTGTATAACGCATGTGCAATTGAGTAAAGCAGCTAATAGGATGGAATGCGAAATTGGCTGTGTTGTCTGATCTAGTTAGTGGTTATGGTGAAAATTTTTTAGCGCAGGAGTTTTTTTTATTGGGATTGACATTTTGAGGGTGTAAAAATGTGGTGGTCAGAAGGATTTCTGAATGTCAGGAGCATATCACGCTTCTGTGAATGTGATTTGCTTTGAAAGTTGCGTTTTGTATAGGAACGGTATAATATCGTGCTGCGTGAGAGGGGGTTTCCCTTGCCGTTTTATGGGGGGGGGGGTGGTTTGCGAAGTGGATTGCAAGGTTTCTGATTGGCTAACTTGTATTTCGCAGCGGACAAAAAGGACAGTTGCGTTTTGCCAGCGTGGGCTAGGAAGAGAAGGAATTGGTACTAGTATGATGATGCAATATTAGTAGATTGCACCATCAGTACATGATAGTTCTGACTTGTGAATGGAGAGAGCCGAGTGTTTATTTGAGGCGAGAAGTAGATACGAAGGAATCGTCATTAATAAGGAGATCAATTAATAGGGTAGGTGTTACGAGTCTTTTTGCATTGAAAGAACGAAAATATCTGAATATTATCGACGGATTTGTGTGGTTTGCGTGTGGTGTTCGCTCAAGGCTACGAGCAGACCCTCTTTTCGTTCAGAGATAGGGAAGGAAAAGAAAAACAAGCGAGTGAGCGCGAAATCGATTGCGGCTCGACAGGCGCGTCAGCTTTCAAAGACGTGGGCGACTTTCGTGCCCGCTCGCTTGTTTAGTTTTGCAAGGGGATTCCCGGGTTAGCAAACCGGATTTAAACATCACGTCATGAGATATGCCTTGACGTGCCCCATACTCTCACTGACGATCTGCTCGAGCTCGTGTTTATCAAGCGTTATATTTTGATTCTACTGCTATGCTCACTGTTTGTATTTAAGGTCTAGGCACAGCAGTAAATACTTCGTCGTCCCTGTGTGAGCATTCTCAGTTGTGGACGAATTTATATCGACATTCAACGTTTGAGTGAATTTGCATTTTTCAGCACAAATAAAAGCGATAAGAAAGATAAGCTGAGTCATCAGAGTTTAAACATTACGTCATCCAATGACGCTATAGTCAAAATATTGTGTCACAAAATCACACTTTTCGTCTCGCCGGTTCGTATAAATAGAGGATCGCGCTAACATTTGTGAAACCTAGGGGTCGGGAGGGTCAGAATGACCGGTTAAAATGCCCAATGGGCTTTCTTGTTGCTATTAAAGTTATTCCTCTGAAATAGAACTAACGATAGATTCTTGCTGAAACTTTGCCTACTAAATATTTATCAAATGGGAACTTCAATTTTAAAATAAAAAGTGGGGGTGCCCGTGTTGGTTAAGGAGCTGACAGGTGTCGAATATACCCCATTTAAGCATTTAAGCGACGCTTTTGTAGGAGTGCATTCGAGTTTAATTTAAAGCTCCCCATAACTCTAAACTCATACGAACACGCTAAAAAGTACATCAGATACATTGTGTTGGACATAGGTTAACTTTTTACATTTGTTTCCGACAGAAACATTTTTGCACTAGGTTAATATCAAACAAAATCTGTTCTTCTGGTTACCAAAATGCAAAACAAAAAAAAACTGCATTTCAGTTCTATTTCCCTCGTTTATTTTATTTCCAAAAATAAAAACTTGATCAGTCTTCTCTTAGAGAAAGGTTATAGGTAGTTGATTAAAATGAATAAAAAACATGCTGGGGTGCCCGTGCTCCTTTACGAGATAACAACCACTTATTGTTCTTGCTACCTTAGTCTCAATGGAAACCTCTATGTCTTAAATGTGCGCGTGCTCGTGCGCACTAATGATGCAAGAAATTATGCGCAGTAGGTGATGCGCAATGCAAAACAGATGAACCACCTTAACTCAACAGTTGGGTTTTTCGTTTTCTTTAATTATAATACCATGTAGGCTATCCTACATTGGCATCTTTCTTTTTCATTGAATAACATCACAGTGCAACTTTTACAACATTTAAGGGTCCCTGTCTCATTGAGACCCAGTGCCAATAAAGTAGCACTGTTTTAATATATAACAGAGGCATTCCTTTCCTACTGCATGACAGATAGGAAAATATTAAATAATCAACCAGTTCAGAGATCAAAACACCTGGAGTTGATATTTTCCCAGTTTAATTTCTGTGTAAGCAAGTATAAATATTTGAACTCTAATAGCTGTTCTATACCACTTTTCCAGTTTGTGAAAAAGAGTGGAAAAAGTAATGCCCCCCTGTATGTATTAAATTTTACATCCAACCAGCCCTATTTCTAGTTGAGATTTTCCTCTATGCCCCTCCCCTCTCGTTTCCCAACCCCCCCTCCAGGTAATTATTGCATAGTTCCTTAACTGAAATTCCACCAATTCCCCAAAATATAATTTTAATTTGTATACCTGTAGCGTTTTTTGACCATTTTTTTTTTGGTCGAGCTCGACGTTACCTCGACTGGTTTGTTTAGCAGATGTGCGTGGTTTTTATTTCCTGTTTTGTTGTGTCGAGGTGAGTTCTGTTGTGTTGTGTCTGTTTTGTTGCACTGCGTTGTGTTGCGATCGGTTGTGTCGCTGTTGTAATGTATCTGCTGAGTTGCGTTGCATTGTGTTGCGTTGTGATCCGTTGCGTTGTGTTGCGTAGTGATCCATTGTGTTGCGTAGCCTTGTGCTGTGTTGCGTTGTTGACAAGTTCAGCATTTCTAGTCGACATACTCAACCAACCTCACTCACTGGCAGTCAATCTCTACACCAGAGAACTAGAAAAACTCAAACCATCCTTAACAAATAGATAAACTCAACATCTTTTACTTACTTTAAGACTGTACGAACTCCACTACGCGACCAACTCGACAAAGTCCACAACCCTCACCCACTGGCAGACAAAATCTCCTCATCTCAACACAACTCGACAAACAAAATGACCCTTTCCAAACAGACAAACTTAACAATCCTCACTTACTTAAGACAGTACGAACCCACAACGCGACCAACTCGACAAAGTCGACTAATTGTCACGCGCTGACGCAGACTAAAACTTCACACCTCGACGCAACTCCTTACCAAATAAGCAAACTCAGTAATGTTCACTTTCTCTAAGACAGTAAGAACCACACAACTCGACATACTCAAGAAACCGCACTCACTGGCAGACAAAATCTCCACGCCTTGACACAACTCGATAAATACAACGACCCTTACCAACTAGACAAACTCAACAAACATCAATCACTAGCAGACGAAATGTTCCAGACCTCGACACAACTGGACAAACACAAGGAGCCTTACTAAAAAATCGATCAACAATCCTTACATACTATAAGACAGTACGAACCCCACCACGCGAACCAACTAGACAAACTCGACCGACCGGCAAAGCATCTCGACGACTCGACAAAGTCAACAGACGGATTTCACCGAACACTGAAAACTCGGCAAACGACCAACTCAACAAACTCCACCGACTCTACTAGCAATTGTTTTAGATGATCTCAACTCTTTCACCATTTTATGTTCATCTATGAGCCAACTCATCAGTATATTCTTTCGAAAGATTAAACTTTCAACCCTGTAAACTCCGTTGGCTTTACTCAAAAGGTAGACCAATTTTTTGCAATTGAATATACAGTATTTGCTACGTTTTTGGGTTAAGGGGTGCCTTGTTAAGGCTTGCACCATATTTAGAGGTGCTCTGTCACCGTGATTTTCAAGTCCGGTGTTCGGCAGAAGAATGTTCAGAAAATAATTTCATATATCTTTTCTCATACACGAAATTCTCCTAGAACATTAACAGAATTAAAGGAATATATCTCTTTTAGCTTTTCACAGCAATCCTAAAAATTGTTTATGGTGCCCCTTTAAGGGACCCATTCTTTTTAGCATATGAAATGGTCACCAAAACGTGCTCGTTAGTGAAAGAGATGAAATTTTGGCTAACTTAACCACGACAACTGAAGGCACATAAAAAAGTAGTCGTGATTACGAAAATTCCACGGAGAAAACGGTGTTTGCCTGTGGAGAATACACAGTGGAAGTTTTGCTTATTAAGTCGTCGAGTTGGTCGTACCGTTGTACGTCCGTCTAGTTGTTGCGTCGAGTCGTGCAATGAACGAACAGGAAAACTGAGAAATTTCAAGCCAACAAACTAGAGTAACAAGTAATCGACAGATCACAACACATAACCACAACACAACACAACACAACGCAACACAACGCAACACAACACAACACAACGCAATACGAAGCAGACAACAAAAGGCAACACAACTCAACGCAACACAACCAGTCGAGGTAACGTGGAGCTCGACCAAAAACTCCGTGAAAAAAATTGGTCAAAAAACGCTGCACATTTGATGCCCTCAACCCTTCAAGCCCCAACAGTGACAAGCATCTAATTTCCCCTTACAATAACTGATCAACAAACTCAAAAGTCTTGATGTTTGTGCAAATTCTGCCAACTAATACCATAAGAAACTTATGGAGAACACTAAGGAGAATATGCATATTGATATTGGGGCTTAAAGGGTTAAATGTCAATTTCTTATGTGGATTGCATTACAACCTCCTCCTCACCTTTCCTGTCCACTGTTGTCCACTCATCATCGACTCCTCCTGTCTCTCCATTGGTCGTCTGGAATTGGCAATTTAAATCATAAATGGAATTTAGCTATGGCACAAGTTTGTTCTGTCCTAACTATACTGATAATGATAATGATATAAATAAAATAACAAAAATACCAAAATAGCAACATGAATTAATTAGTGCCTAAGGACCATGGTTTGGCCCTGGCCCTAGTGAAGCTTAACTTAGCAAAACTTCAGTGACAGGGTTCAAAGTAGCGGCCGGCTGCCGGCGATAGCCGGCACTTTAGCCACCCTTGCCGGCGATTTTTCACCCAAGAAATAGAAAAAATGACATCCCATCCCTTGATCGGCAGAATCAACGTCCCTGGAACGTCATAGTAAACGTTTCCTATCAGAGAGTAATGCAGCCATGGAACACATACACACAGACCAAAAGTGATTTGGATGACGTTTTAAAAGCTGTCTAAGCAAAAAAAAAATCAACAACAAATTACAGAACGTTAATATTTCCCGGCACTCTTTTTTTCTCTGGAGTGGTTTCATACATGATGAACAACGCGACTTTTGAGGAAATAGGCCAGACACGGGGTAGCAGTGCCTCAGCAATTCAGTTCTCTTTTAGGAACCGGGCAAGGTTTCATTCACGATTTCTTTGTTACCAATGCGTCTTCGATCCTGTTTCACTTAGCACCTTATCGCTGTTTTCGTGTGCTTTCGCCTTCTCGTCCAATTTAATTTGCTGGAGGCCAAAGGAAATGTACCGTCGGGCTGAAAATCAGTGTCTGTTGCGGTATTTATCATTTTCAAAGGCCTGATCTAATTTGTGAAACGCCAGCAAGCGACCCTGCCAGTCCGCCGTCGATGAGATTTCCATGCTCAAGTGAAAGATCGAGCAGTCAGAAACGTCGATAGTTAAACTTCAGGCCCACGCAGAAAAGGGCACAAGCCCAAGAGACCTGCGCTATGTCGCAAAAGCAAACATCACTCCTGACGAGGGGTTTAAGACAGAAATACACTCCACAAAGAGAGAGGCCGACCGAAAATTCATAGGCGCACTAACCAAGTTTCATTATCGCCGTGTCGCGACAATGATAAGTGGTTTGCGAAGAGCGAAATCTGATAAATCTATATCAAAGAGAGACACTGATCGGGCTAAGCATCATGCCACATGCTTAGTCAAACAGTTTTACGAATGTTCTACACTCTTCTACCACTTGAGTTGAAAAGATACATCGATGACCTATTCTCGCCGTGGAATGTTGACAAACTGGTGAAGGAGATAGAAGAGTTTATTGTCCTAGCAAACAGTCACCACCGGACAATTAAATTTACGGCTGAAATCCCAGACAAAGAAATAAACCTCCTGGATACTACTGTTTTCAAAGGCGAAAGATTTAACAAGCAAGCAATCCTTGACATCCGCACACATTTCAAGCCCACAGAAACTTTCCAGTACACTCACTTCTCTTCCTTCCTCCCACCAGGGGTTAGAAAAGGGTTTTTCAAACGTGAAGCCCTAGGACTTCTAAGAACAAACTCCTCAGCGATGGAGAATATTACCCAATTCAAAACACGCCTCCGTGCGAGAGACTACCCCAACAGTCTAGTAGAAAGAATAACGTCCGAAGTCAAATTCAGTGAAAGGAAGTCGGCACTTCAACAAAGAGAGACAGTGCGGAAAAAATTCTGCCTTTCGTAACAACGTACCACCCAGCTGTGCCTAATTTTAAGAACATCCTTATGAGCAAATGGCACTTAATTAAAAATCAACCATTGCTAAGAGAAACATACAAACACATTAGCACGAGCATATGAGCCGTGTTTGGCATGTCAACATTTTAATCCACACTTCGGATAGGTGCTTGTTCATTCTTGTTGACAGCCGGCTAAAAATCAGCCTTGAGAAAAAAAGCCGTCAAATTCAGGCTGAAAGCTCTGATTTTATTTTGAACCCTGAGTGAGCACATTGATAATAATGAAGATGATGATGATGATGATGATGATGATGATGATGATGATGATGATGATGATGATGATGGTGATGGTGGTGGTGGTTATAGTAATGTTAATGACAATAACACCGTAAGTAGTAAGTCGGGCCCATATGTCCCCTAATGCTGGCTTCTGATTGGTCGAGAGCTTTTGGCTTCTGATTGGTCGAGGGGTTGTCATGGGAACGGGAAACCACGGGCCAGAAGGATCGTGGGCTCAAGGGGAAGTCACATGACCGGAAATGACGTCATGGGAACCGGAAGTCACGTGTTTTGGGAGGGGAAACCGCGGACCAGTGGGGAAAAGGGATCGTGGGCTCAGGCAGCCGGAAGTCACGTGTTTTAGGATGGGAAACCGCTGGCCAGTTAGGAAAAAGGGATCGCGGGCTCAGGGAACCGGAAGTCACGTGTTTTGGGAGGGGAAACCGCTGACCAGTCATAAAAAGGGATCGTGGGCTCAGGATGGGGCAAAACCGCAGAGAAACGCGGGCTCAAAGTCCAGAGTCCAATTTTAGCATCAGGGGTGGTCCCTGGACTCCAAAAAAAATAAAATAAAAAATGTGCCATCTTGGAAAAACAAAAAATGATTTATTCCAAAGGGAGTGTTACAAGTGGCGTGGTTTCAGGAGGGGTTTCTGGATTTCGTCCAGGACATTCTGTCGCATGACGTTGTAATTCAGTTGGTTCTTGCCTTCACTGTTGAGTCGGAATCCCCTCACTTTACATTCGACTTTGCCTTTCTTTGTGGTGTAGCCATAATTCTTGGGACCACCCGACACGAATTCGACGATGTGATCATCCTTTCCCAATTCACTGGTAAACTCGCCGAGGTAGTTGCCCAAGTCCGGGTTGGTTTGACCCTTGTCTTGTCCTATTCCATTTTGATGAGTGTTCCTTTTCATGAGAATCACTTGTTGGGCTTCTGGACTGAGGACTGGATCATCCAGGGATTGAAACATGAAATGGGACGGTGGTTTTTATAGAGAAACAAAGGGTCACGTGGGAGGGTAAGGAACCAATGAGAGAAAGACCCCATGGTGGTCTGGGAGGGGAAGAGGTCATGAGGATGATACCTCGGGAGGGGTGCTCCAGGGAGGGGAAGGGGTGGGGGGACCCCCTCCCCCCTCCTTAGATGGCCCATGATGCATTGCGCGGATCAGGGTATATAGGTGAAGCGAGGCCCCAGGACGTCACTCCTAGCTTTGAGTTCAGTCTATGTTGACTTATGTCAGTTGAGGAAAAGAAAAATGGTCAAAACGAGAAAGCCCTTGGGCTCCTTAGCCGGTTTGATGAACGTGGATGGTAACGAGAGCTTGAGGAACAGAGTGCGACCGGAGTTGACCCATGTGCAGAGATTAGCTATTGGGATGTGGGAGAGACGAGAGGAAACGTGGCGCCCCCTCAATCAACAACGCGTGGCGGCCTTCATTCGATTGTATTTGATGGCATTGGTTTATGAGGAGAACGCCTACCGCCACCGGGGAGAGAGAGGAACCGCGGACGCCTTGTTACATCGAAGCCTGGTCCACCGCGTGATCCCGTGGGTGTACCACAATAGAGCGTGGACCAAGGACGCACGTCGGTGGCCCATGTCCTTGGACCAATTCAAGGAATTGGATGCCTACTTGGTTGACCACCTTCCCCATGTAAGGGCGACTCATCATTGGCAAATGATTAGAATGTATTTTGAGGAAATGGAGCAGCAGCAGCAGGAGGAACAGGAGTTGAAGGAAGAGGAGGCGGGCGAGAGAAATTATTTAGAATGGAAGAATTCCGCCGAGTATAACATGGACTATTCCAATGAGGATGATTAGACTTTGAACATTTTTATTTTATGGTTGAGATTGTTTTTATTGTAAGTCAAGACGCGTGTGCAAAACCAGTGTTGTCAGTTTTTAAAATTTTAATTAAAAAAGAGTTGATGTTTTTTACAAATGGTTGTCCATCTCTTGCCACGCTGGGTGGGGCGCACCTATTTACAAATTGGAAAAGCTATGTACAGTTTGAAAAAATAAAAACTAAAAAAAGGCTATGTACAGTTTGAAAAAATAAAAACTAAAAAAAAAAAAACTATGTACAAGTCCAAAAGTAAAAAACTAAAAAATTGAAAGGCTATTACAAATGAAAGTCTTCCAGTTCCAGGCGTAATTGATCAATGTTCTCGGGGAGACAGAACGTGCGATTGAATAAGGCTTGAATTTCGGCTCGGGTTTTGTCGTCCACATCCCGGGATCCCACGATAGCACTGCTTTGATGAAGGGTGGGCTTTTTGGGTCCCCAAGGGACAAATTGACTGCCAGTAACCAGGGTGGCGGCATTCTCGTTGACTTGGTAGTAATGGTCCGAGCGGTACCATGATTGACTGGGGATATCAAAGAGATAGACGGGTTTGTCTTGATCCATGGCCAATTGCACGGTCCAACCGGTGCCTCCTTTCACGCGTTTATGATCCTGTTCCAAAATGCCAAAGGCATAGATCGTATGGGCTTTTTTGGCAATTTGATAATTGCGTTGCAGCAATTGCAGGGTGTAAAAATGGTTGGGCATCTGTTTTCCTAGTTTCTCCGCTGCCTGGTGAAGATGTGGGTTGGCCAGCATCAAGACTTCCACGGTGGAAGGGGTGATGAAGGTAGCTCGAGGATGGTTCGGGGGGACCAGGACTTCTACTTGCATCCCAAACTGTTTGCCCAGTTGTTCCACTAAGTCATCGGTGCCTCTGGCTCCCCCGGTGTACACCACATGTCCGTGGCCCATTTGCAGTTCCAAAGCCTCGAGATCTTGTTCTCCAATCATGTCGATGTCTGGTGGCATTGCTTTGAGAATGACGACTCAGGGACCAAGGGACCCTCTTAAATAGGGACACCTGACCAATGGGAAGACAAGAGGTCCTTAGTTGGATAGAAAAAAGCTGACCAATGAGAACACGAGAGCTCCTTATAGGGTCATGAGAAGCTGACCAATCGCATCAAGGGTCCAAGGTATAAAAAGGCATGGGGTGGGTGAAAATCTTGAGCAGAATGTCTGTCGATCGGAAGAGAAAGCCAAGTGTACACCCTGCGGGGAAGAAGAAAAAGAAAGAGAATGTGGACTGTGATCCGGTGGTGCGCGAGGTGGTGGAAGATACCCGAGCTGCGGTGGAAGATATCATGAAAGAATTGAATGACACGGTGGAGCAATCTACACCACCACCACAATTCACTCTGACGACCGGGTATGACAACAGTGAAAGAAAGTCGGTGGACTATATGGTATGTCCTTGCCATGACGTGCGTTTGGAGGCACGAGAATCTCAAAAGGGATGGCCTTATGTGAAATGTCCCATGCAACCGTGTTTGCTGTTTTGTGGACAAGATCAAGTTCTGGAGTATATGAAAGCCGTGTATAGTCAACCTCATTCAGAAGTGTTGGACATGTGGTGTTGTTTGCAATGCTTTTGCCGTGAACCCGCCACGCTTCAACAGAGCCATTCGACTCAGAACCCCGATCGCTTGTTTCTGAATTGTTCCAAGAAAAAGTGTGGCTTCTTTCGGTGGGCCGATCAACCCTTGGGTCCCAAGTACTGGACTTGGTTTCATGACCATCCGCCCAAAAAAGCCGATCCACTCGCTGAACCACCCAGCCGTGATGCTCAAGGATATCCCAAACGTGGCGTGGACATCGCTGGCCCGCCCCCTCGAGTCCGAAGGAAAGAGGACGTGGATCGGCCCCTGACAGACTATGAGAAACAGTTGTTGCGAGACATTCAAGAGCTCAAGAACCGCCAAGAAATGATGGTAGCCCCAGCGCCACCACCCCCCAAGTACAGTGACAGTGTGGAGAACTGGCAGAAAAGCCTCGAGACGGCCGCGTATGACGGTCTCTTTTAAATGTATAAAGGAGAACGAATAAAATTGTTTTTTATCAATGTGCCCATGGAGTCTGCTGTATGGATGTGTTATGCATGGGAGTCTGTCTTGTCCCTGGTGCAATGGCAATGCCATCAATCCCTTTGCCAAGTGTTATATGATCACCAGCCCGGGGCCAAGATCCCTATTCCCCCATGTCCCGAGGACACCCATCCTCTCCAGATCTTTGAAGAAACCCACGTGGATCGTAACCTGTATCGATGGGTCGTGTTTGTCTTATGGTTAAAAGCTCACCCCAACGCATGGCGATGGTATCGAATCATTCAAAAGGCGCATCCCAACACGGTCCCCACCATACCGACCTTATGGGATGAATGCCAGAACGTATGGCCCCTCGAAAGAAAAACACACAATCATGGTTGAATCGGTACCACGATCCTTTAGCCCCCGGCAGTTTAGGAGGCGTGCAACGGTTTGCCAAAGCCCATTGTCTCCCTTTGAAACAAGCCCAACGGGTTTTGGAACGGGATTTGGCCTACACGTTACATAAACCGCGACGGCGTCGTTTTCCTACCGTCCCCGTGATCGTGGGCGGATTAGATGATCAATGGGTCGCAGATTTAGTGGAAGTGCAACCCTTGGCCAAGTATAATCGGGGCATATGATACTTGTTGACGGTAGTGGATGTCTTGTCGAAATACGCTTGGGTACAACCGTTGAAAGACAAAACCAGGGTGGCGTTGGTTCATGCCTTTGAGAAGATTTTGAAAGGACGTCACCCTAATCGATTGCAAACGGATCGAGGGAAAGAATTTTATAACCGGACCTTTCAACGATGGCTCGACGAGCAAGGGATTCACCATTTTTCCACCGAAGGGGATGCGAAAGCCAGTGTCGTGGAACGATTTAACCGCACCTTGAAAGAACGGTTGTATCGTTATTTCACGGCGGCCAACACCTTACGCTTTGAGGACGTGTTACCCGAGTTGGTGCAAGGCTATAATGCCACCCGTCATCGAAGTATTGGCATGGCCCCTCGAGACGTGACATGGGACAACGAAGAAGCCGTGTGGAAACGATTGTACGGCCCACGGTTGAAAGGCCAGAAAAAACCTAAATTCAAAGTAGGCGATCGTGTACGTCTCAATAAGATTCATCGCACGTTTGAAAAAGGTTATCTCCCCGGCTGGACCGAAGAAGTGTTTGTGGTGCATCGTGTGATCCCGGGCCCCGTGCCCACGTATAAGATTCACGAATGGGATGATACCCCCGTCCAAGGCACGTTTTATGAAGAGGATTTACAAAAAGTCCATGTGTCCGAGGTGTTTCGCATCGAAAAGGTACTTAAGCGACAAAAAGATCGTTGGTTGGTCAAGTGGAAAGGGTGGCCCGACAAGTACAATAGTTGGATTAGTAGTCAAGACGTAACGTCCCTGCGACCACCTAAACGACCAAGAGAACCCAAGACCCAAGAGACAAGCTCACCCAAAAGACGACCACGACGTGACTAAAATGACGTTCGCCCCCAACTCTTCGTTTTACGTGACGTTGATGAGTCATGCGAGTACCAAGGAGTTTCCTGGGAACAAGAGCCATCATTTCAGAAACCGATTGCCTAAACCCATTCGATTTGTGGGACGAGGATGGATGGTGGGCATGGTGAGTTTATCCTTACCCACCTTTCCCGTGGTAGCGGAAGAAGGAGGAGTGGGCGATTCCCATCCTCTGTTGTATGTACGATGGCACGAACGCGTCCATGACACAGACGATCAAGGGAACGATCGATGGTGGCATGAACGGCGCGAACTCTTTACATACGGACGAGATATGAGAAAGCAATTGCTCTCGTCAACGGGATCGCACTTTTTTCATCAACTGGTGTATCGTTACGAGCAAAGCCGTGCGAAACAAACCCAACCTCTCAACAAATGGGCGGAGAACAATGGCGTCAAATTGTACCCGACCTTTGAATGGACCACCGAAGGGGATTTGGTGTTGAATACGGTCCATGTGGATTACAAAGTTCAAGTGGCGCACGTGTCATGGGGCAGAACCTTGGCCCTGAAAATGGGATGGATTGAACAAGTGTCCCTGGGTGTGTATCGATTGGGTCCCAATATATTACAAGAATTTCATTCGGATTCGATTCCCACGCCGACGGATGTCCGCGATGCTGGCAACAAACCCCTCTTTTGGAAAGTCGATGGGGAGTATATGAAGTTGAGTATGACCTGTAATTGGCGATTTGTGAATTTGAACGAGACCTTTCGTCCCTCGTCGGAATTTGCTCCGACGCGTCCTTTGCACGTGTATTGCAATGTAGGGAGCAGCAGCATGGTAGGAGGTCGCATCACAGATCTCTTGCGAGAAATCAAGTACCAACCTCAAAACACCACCCACTTTGAACCTCGACATATTCAATATGTCCCAGTACGCAACGAAGTGGTGGAAATCGTGGAAACGCAGATGGCCGAAACCAATGGGGATCTAGTGAAATTTGGCGAAGGCCATGCTCTCCTAACCCTCCACTTTAAAAGGGAAGTGGGGGTGTGAAGAAGACAAAATGTCGTTCTACGTGACGTTACCGAGTCATGCCAACCGCCATGAATTTCCCCACAACCAAGCCAATTCCTTCAAGATTCGTTTACCTCAACCGTTACAGCTCACGGGGGGTGGATGGCAAGTGGGCTTGAGTGCCATTTCCTTACCCGATGCGCGCGTCAATTTGTACGAGTTGGTGATGAAAGGACAACACGTCTTAGGCATCAAATGGCACCTGAAAGCACCCAGTCAAAGCGGAGGTACCTATAACAAATATGGAGCGGCCGTGACCAAAATTGACGATATTAAAGACTGGGATTGGGTGGTGGACGGGGTGAGTTTTATGAAAGCCGCCATTACTCATGTGGAACAGAAACGACGGGAATCGGTGATCCAAGGGGGTACGTTTTTGGACGATCAAGGCAAACACACGTACGTCAAGTTTCGTTGGGAAGGGGAGGATCTGCTCATTGACAACACGAATGTCTCTCATGATGGATCCGTTCGCACGCCCTCGTTTGCCGTTCATACCAAGTTAGCTGCCAAGATGGGATGGTTACGTAAAATGGGCAGCGGATGGATTTTGGGACCGAACTTACAACAAAAATTCAGGGGGGATCAAATCCCCGACATGACCAAGAACAGCGATTGGAAGGATATCACCAATAAGGATGGGAACCCGGTGTTTTGGACCACCAGTCGAGTGGAAGACTATATGGAATTGAGTATGAGTTGTGGGTGGCGTTTCACCAACTTGAATGTAGCGTTTCGGGCGGTGGTGGGGGAACCCACGCGATCGTTGCACGTGTACTCGGACGTGGCAGGGAGTATGATGGTGGGCAATCGCGTGACCGATTTGTTCCGTGAAATCCAGTACAAGCGGCAAGGACGTGGCACCCTGTACTTTGAACCGTTGCACATTCAATACATGTCTCTTCGTAACGAAGTCGTGGAAATTATTCATGTTCAAGTAGCTGAAACGATTGGTACCGGGGGAGACTTGGTCAAGTTTGGTGACGGCCATACCATTGTCACGTTACACTTCAAAAAGGCATAAAAAAGAGAGACGAGAAGGGAACCCAAGTCAATCATGCCTCCGAAACGACGACGACGACGACGAAAACAGCGTCCACAAGAGGGGCAAGGGATCAACGCGGTGATTGCCGGGATTCCTAAAGCCGCTTGGAAAATCACCAAAGGGATAGAAAAGTTGGCTAAAAAGAATGCCAAAAAAGCGCATTTGAAACGCATGGCAGAGATCAAAAGTGGGAAACGAAAACGCTATGCGGGGGAATCGTGCAACCTCATGTGAGTATAAAAAGAAAACAAGGGTTGTGAAAACAAACAAACATGCCCAAGACAAGAGTGCGTCGAAGGAGACGAAGAAGAAGGCAACGGGGGGGTTTATTGCCCCTCGCCGCCCTCATTCCAGCCTTGATCGCTGGAGGGAAAGCCGTGGCGTTGGGTGCCGCGGGTGGTGCGGCGAGTTACGGGGCCAAAAAAGGGTTGGAAGCCGCCTTTCGGAAAAAACGACGATGATGATGGTATAAAAAGAGACCAGTCCTCTGACACAAACAAAACGTGATCCTTGGTAACGCGTGAAGACTACAGCACCATGCGTGGGGGAAGTTTGACACGATTTCGGACAGACGAGTGGTATGATCAACAAGGCAAAGGGTTGGTAACGGATCTCTTGCGTGGGGGTTTCCAAGGCCTTAAAAGCACGCGAAATCCTTTAAAATTGCCTAGTAATATCAAGAGAGGCTTGGAAACGGGGTTCACACGAGGTGTTAAACGCAAAGCCGAAGACGTCATCAAAAAAGAAATCACCAAACAAGCCAAGAAAGCTTTGAGCCATAAGAACGTGAAAGAAGCTGTGCGTGTGGCCAGTGCTTTGTTTCCCAAACAAACCAAACGTGAGCGAGATATTTTGGGAGTGTGAACATGGAACCCGTGCCTTCACGACCTCGACAGATTCGTAGTGATCGAGGGTTGTCTCAATGGGGAGGTCTGTATCCTTTTTGGAAACTCATGCGGCGACAACGTGGTGGATGGTTGAGTCCTGAGGTGATGAAAGTGCCCGGGTTTGATTTGAGACAACGTTTAGCACGACGACGACGCTATAAAAACCCCTCACGACGACGACGTACCACCACTCGACGACGACGACGTTAAACATGCCTGACGTGAGTATGCAAACCGCCCCGGCTCACGTACGTTCCGAAGGGACCGTCAACCCGGCGTTACGGATTTTCAAGGTGCCACCCACCGACATTAGCATCAATGCCTATCGCATGGTCACCATTCAACCCACCACCACGTGCATCAATCCCATGGAATTCATTGTGCCAGGATTGGACGATTTTGTGGATTTGGGACGCAGTTACTTTACCATGGAATTGAGATTGCAAAAGAGTACGAACGATGACTTGGTGGCCAATCAGAAATTGTGGCCCGTCAATAATTTGGCCCATTCCATCATCAAACAAATTGACTTGCAGTTGAATGGCACGTTGATCAGTCCTCAATCGGACACCTATCATTCAAAGCTTACCTAGAAACCTTGCTGAATTATGACCGAGAAGATGGCAAGACCGTGTTAGGACCCCAAGGCTGGTACAATCAAGTGGATTCCCCACCCCAATGGACCGCCAACAATACCGACAGTGGCACACCGCATGCAGACTGGACCAATCTCAGTGCCAATCACAAAGGGGCCTTGGCTGCCATGGTAGCCGAAACACGCAAGTATGCTGGAGGCCTCACCCACAGTCTGGTGTTTACCCCCCACTTGGAAGTGTTTCACACCGGCAAACTGTTGGTGCCAGGCATCGAAATCAAGATGAAATTTCATTTCAATGAGCCGAACCTGTTTTTCAATGGCGTGGCTCTAGCTGGCCGATTGATGGAAGGCGATGTGAAACTACGGTTTCATCTCTGTCAACTGCGTTTGAATGATGCCATCTACCAGAGTTTATCTGAAAAAAGACACAATGAAGGAGAAATCGCTGCCTACCCGACCGTCCGCAGTGAAATCCGGACCTTCAGCATGCAAGGCAACCTGACCCGCTTTGATATCCCCAACCTGTTTCAAAACAGAATACCGGACCGATTGATTGTAGGGTTGTTGGACAGCCGCGCCTTCAATGGCGATGTGACCCGAGATCCTTTCTGTTTCCAGAAATTTGGTCTGACGTCCATGAAACAGATTGTCAAAGGAGAAGAATACCTTTATGAAACCCTGCACTTAGTGCACAACAATGGCACCCGAGATAATCTAGGGTACTTCCGTTTTCTGCAAGCCAGTGGCGCTTGGTGTAAAAAGAAAGGCAATATGGTAGAACTGCTGGATTGGGGCCAAGCTAAAAATTGTACCTTGGTCATGTTTGACAATGTGGCCAATGGATGTGCCGACAGTCAAACCCTCAACCCCAAGCAAACCGGCGATTTACAACTCGTCTTGGAATTTGGAGCCGCCCCCGCTACCAATATAACCGTACTCGTCTATGGGGAATTTGAGAACTTGCTGGAGATTGACCGCAACGGAGCCGTGTTGTATAACATTTACCAACACTGATGGAACACGTGGCCTTGAATAATGTGCAGTTGGATTATTTAGCCCGAGACGATCCCCAATTGAAACGTTACTTTTACGGAACGGTGGCCTGTGATCGTTTACCCAAGAGTCCTGTCAAGACCCCTTCGCAAGGGTACATTGTCAACACCGACCCGCACGATCAACTGGGACAACATTGGTTAGCGGTCTGGACCGAGGGAAACGTGTGTGAAGTCCTCGATAGTTATGCTTTGCCATTGGACACGTACGTGCAAGCCACTCCGTTACGAGATTGGATTGTGCAACATTGGAAGTATGTGGTGACCAATGGCAAGTCCCTCCAAGCCATCTCAAGCAAGAGTTGTGGTGATTACGCCTTGTTGTACTTGAAAGCCAAAGCCCGTGGACGGACCTTGCAAGCGTTTTTAAATGAGTTTTCTGATCATGATTATGTAAGCAATGACCATCAAGCCGGTCAACGCCTTGACGTCAACAATTGATTGTAGGTCAAGAAGCGAGATGGTATCAACTCGGTTGTCATCCGTATCATCAATGTAATGGTTAAATAAAAAACATGTTGGAAAAAAGTGTGTCGGAGTCGTAGCTCAGTCGGTAGAGCCTTTGGATCCCCGAAACAATAGGAGGTCGTGTGCGTGGGTTCGAGTCCCACCGACTCCAATAAAAAGGTGCCTTTTTTTATGGGTATTTAGTCATCATGCAAACGGGGAAACCGTTTCGTTTTCATACCCCCTCCAGTATTTTGGTCGTGGGGCCTTCGGGATGTGGGAAAACCGTCTTTACGGAAAAACTCTTGGTAGACAACCCAGACTTGTTTGAAAGTCCCCCCGACTCAAGTGCATTATTGTTATGGGGCCTGGCAAGATCGATTTCGAGGCATGCAAGATCAAGGGGTGGTGTTTCACGAAGGGATTCCCGATCATGATGCGTTGGTCCAATGGTTTCCTCAAGGACAGGGGGTCCTCGTCTTGGATGATTTAATGGATGAAGGGAGTCACGATAAACGCGTGTTGGATTTATTCACCAAACATTCGCATCATCAAGGGGTGACGGTCCTATACTTGTGTCAAGACATGTTTCCCGTGGGTCGATAGCCAAAAGTATTTCCCGCAATGCCCATTACATTGTGGCGTTCAAGAACCCCCGAGATCAATTAGGGGTACGCAATGTCATGCTGCAATCGTTTCCTACCACTTGGAAAGACACGTTGGAGACGTTTCATCAGGCCACCACACGACCGTATGGCTATTTGGTGTTGGATTTACACCCCGCCTCCTCCGATCAACAACGTTTATTGAGTCACCTCTTAAAAGACGAAGGATGGACTCGCACCTATCAAAAACGTCTATAAAGGCACGACACCCCTTTTGAACAGGAAAAAAAAAAGAGAGCGACCATGGCCGATGACCGTCAACCTCCGCAAGCGTACGATACCGTGGCCCCCGCGGGCGTCGGGGCGACCACCAGCAATCAAATGTCCCCAAGGGGCTTCCAAGATTTGTATTTGACGGGAGACCAAGGCCTTCTCGACGTCGTCATGGAGGAAATCCACCCCGATGCCCTCCATGAGTTTTTGTCAAATCTTCCCTCTCCCAACACAGTCGCGGGGTGGCCCGATGTGGATGGTGCGCCCCCTTTACAGACCTCTTCCCCAGCCGGGGTAGGAAGTCCAGGATCATACCGTAGTATACAGACCACCCCGCCGTCTTCCCCGGACACTCCACCTAGTTGGGGAAGTGCAACCTTGACGCCTACTCCTCGAACAGCGAGAGGTGGTCGGACAGCAGCGGGTGCCGGGGGTGATGGTAGGGGACGTCGTGGCCCCAGGACTAGAGGTGGTGGACGTGGTGGTGGACGTGGTGGTGGACGTGGTGGTGGTGGACGTGGCGGTGGTGGTGCTGGTGGTGGTGGTGGTGGTGGTGGTGGCGGTGGTGGAGGTGGTGGTGGTGGTGGTGGCGGTGGCCGTCGTGGTGGACGACGGGGACGACGAACCCCCACTTCACCTGCCTCCACCTCTCGAGGATCTTGGAGTCCTGGCAGACAGCCTCGTACCTTGCGTCAAGCGGATTTACAACGACGTTTACGGATGATGTTACAAGATCAAGAACAATTAGCCCAAGGACGTGACATTGCCAATGTCACCATGACCAATAGCATTGTGACCAGTTATAAACAGGGAGGAGCACCGAGCGTACAAACCTCTTCGTCCCGGGTTTCGCCGTGATGAAAACCACCGTGTCGTTATTGAATGGATCGAAACATCATGGCCTTCAATTCCCACCGGAATTATTACAACGCATGGATTCCTTGTATGCCTTTTACCATCAACAATGGTGGTGTTTTCGAAAAATGTTGAATCATTTCAAGTGTTGCCATGCCTTGTTCAATGGCATGGCGTTACTCCTGATGGCTGCCGGCATGATTGCTGGACCCCTTTTGGAAAACAGTACGTTGGTAGCATGTTTGGCGGCGGTGGGCACCGTGGTCAAAGGATGGAATGATTTTAAACAATACCGATTTAAAGTGACCATGAGTCGATTTGCATTTACCACCTATGCCAAAGCCTTGACCGAATTGAAAACCTATGTCCGTGGTGTTCCCTTGGAGGATCTGGAAGGATTTTTAATCAAGATGAAAACGTTGGATGATACCATTGTGGATTTCACCCCTCCGTTACCCAAACGATGCGTCCAAGAGTACCATCGTCACTTTGTGTACCAACCCGTGGAAGCCCTATGCTATGTGGACGGATGCCCTCGTCCCTTGAGACCCAAAGGCTATTGGACAGATAAAAAGCCGCTCCCTCCCAGTCCCACACTCTTAGAACCATGGCCGTCCAACGACGACGACGACGCAGAAAAAGGAAACGACGTCAAGGAGGAGGGGCTTTAATCAAACAACAAGGCAGTGGATGGTGGCAAGATTTCAAACGCAATACCCGTCAAGGCTATAAAGAGACGCAAGACGTGATCAAACAAAACAAAGCCCTTCAACGTGTATTGTCGCACTCATGGTATCCTTGAGGAGAAGACCACGACGATGACGTCGTCAACGAGGAAGTTTTTTAAATCTATTGGTTCCCGCCATGGCAGGATTAGGGAAAGCCGTGGCCTTGGAAACGGATAAACGTATAAAACGCACGATTCAAAAAGCCAACCAACGGTATCGTCGTCGCCATCGGTAAAAGATGCAACGTCTTCGACGTCAATTACCGTTTTTACGGTCCATGTTACAAGAGGCCAATGGCTCCAAACGTCAAGATTTGTTACAACATGCCAATGCCGATCAAATCAATGCTGTGAGTGAATTGGTCTTGAACTTCTTAAAAAACAAGATTCCTGTGACTCCACCCATGCTGGCCAAACTTCAACCCTATAAAAAGGTGCTACGTGATTTGGGACGTCGTCGACATTCCGTCAGAAAACGTCGTCAGTGGTTAGTCCAACAAAAAGGACGCGGGTTGTTTCAAGGACTACATCACGTGTTATGTCAATGTGTTCGTTAACGCCTGTCATGTGTGGAAAGACGAGGGTTCTTATTGGAAGCATAAATATCACCTGTTGTATCGAGAGTACCAACATATCTTAAAGTCCCGTCTTTGTGAGAACTGTCGTGACCAACTTTGCCCCGACTGTAGTCAACCCCCATGGATGAGGTCTACATGGTTCCCCACCAGGACTTGGAACAACTCATTCAATATTACAAAGGAGAACTCACCGAAAATGCCTTGTTGAACAAAGCTGCCACGTTAGCCGCCAAAAAACATCTCTTGTTAGCCAACCCCCAATTACCCCCAGCCCTGGTCAATGCTCAAACTAAACCGTTGAGTCAAGAATTAACCAAGTTAACCAAACGCATTCGTCAATTTCCCGGAGGCGTGGGGGTGGGGGCACCGGGTGGCCCGCCAGGCGAAGAAGGCGAGGAAGAGGCCGGGGATTTGGTGACCGGACCTGTGGAACAATGGTTGAAGCGCATGATAAAAGGCAGCCCGTCCACCCCCAAACCACCCATTACCCCTGTAACCAAGAAAGGCAAAGGAGCAGCCACCACTAGTAAGATTGTCAAGAAAGGGAGCCCATCCACCAGTCGAGGGGATATCCGGTCGCGTTTAGAAGCCATTCGAGAACGGCGCAAGACCTTGGAAAAAAAGTTAGCCAAGAGTCCTTGGGGCAAAGGCAAAGGCAAAGGCAAAGCACCCGCGCGTGAAGTGGAACGATTGAAACCCTTACCCGGTTGGGAAGATTGGGCCCAAGGCAAAAAGTTACGACGTCGCTTGGATTACGACAGTGACTAAAAAAGATGCCCACCAAGAGGAGGAGAAGGGGACTCAAACGCACCCAACGAGGAGGGGCCCCCAGCAAAAATGGATCGCTAAAACTGGCAAAGAATTTCATTGGCCTGGTTATCAGTACATGGGCCCTGGCACGCATTAAGCCAAACGCCTGAAACGGGGGGATCCCGGGATCAATCGTTTGGACCAGATTGCTAAACAACACGACATTGATTACAGCCGTGCCAAGAATTTGCAAGACAAATGGAAAGCCGATACCAAGATTGATCCATTGATCGCTTACCCGGCAAGAAAACCAAGACGGAACGCGTGGTCAAAAAAATCATGCAAACCAAGAAACGTTTAAAATTGTAAACTTTAATGACACCCTCGTTGTTTTTGAGAACCCGTTGTGGTGTAGACAAAATGATCCACGCTGATAAAAATAAAAAATGAAAATGTCAATCACTGTCTCTTTGATTCCAAACGTTCTACCACAATGATAACATGTTCTGTCACGATTGAATGTTCTGTCTCATTCGTTCCCGTCATGCCCCAGGGACCCTAACTAGGGAGGAGGGAGGGGGGTCCCCCCACCCCTTCCCCACCCCTCCCAGGGCACCTTGTGCCCTGGTTGGTGATTGGTCCACCCCCTTCTCCCACGTGACCTTTATTTCTCTATAAAAAACGAACCCCGACCTCAAGCGAGTTCATCTGATCATGTCCTCTCACCAAGAGGAGGAGGAGGAACCATGCCCAAGTGGCCTGACCACTCAAGAGACCTTGACGTTACTAGGCCTGAACACCTTGGACTCTGAGAGAGAAGGCACACCCTCTCAATGCCTTGAAGAAGAGCTGGGAGACAGTGACGAGGATGACATCTGTCAAGAGGCCTTGGATCGTTTCGAACAGCAACGTACCTTCCAAACCCAACTACTCCGACAAAGTGGCGGAGGTTTGGATACCAGTGCGGAGGGTGCCCTCGAGTTTCAGGTCGGCAATTATGTCGACCGTCGGAGCACGCGTATGGGTGTTCATGAACGTCATTTCAACACCCGTTTACGCCAAACGGGGAACTTGATTCCAGGTCAAAACATCACGCAAGCCCTACAAGATGCTTTACGTCGAGCGGTGAATCAAGTGTTAACCACCACGCCTGACCTCAACGATCAAGATCGCCTCTACTTCACCCTCGCCTCCAATCGCCTGCACAACAATTTTCAGGGCTGGGGATTAGTGCGGGTGAATGGCGTGAAGACAGAGAGCGTGTGGAGGCCCTATTCCACCGTTTAGCGCAAGCCCTCAACAGCAACGAACAATTTGAAATGGATGACTCCTTTCAATTATCCATTACTCAAGTCCAACATGCCCCTCAAGGAACCGGCAAACCCCGTCGTGGCAAACCCGGCCACCCCAGCATGCAACTTTTAACGAGTCAGAAACGAAGCATCATCAGAACTAACAATAAAGATGAACTCTGTTGTGCTCGAGCCCTCGTGGTCGCCAAAGCCAAAGTGGACCAGCACCCGAAACGGAAAGCCATTCAGCAGGGGAAGGGGCCCCTGCAGAGAACCCTGGCTCTGGACCTCCATCACGAAGCCAAGGTGCCCTTGGGTCCTTGCAGCTACGAGGCGTTGACGGCCTTCAGTAAGGCCCCGTCCCTGGCCGGTTACCAGATTATTTTAGTGGATGCTCACCGGTCGTTCCACATCACCACCTTTGGAGACCCCCAAGACAAACAATTGATTTTGCTGCACGACCATGACCATTACGATGTTATTACCCGTTTACCCGGATTTTTCGGGTCCAGTTATGTCTGTGCCTACTGTTGGAAACCCTACAATACCGAGGGACAACATCGCTGCAACAAGAAAAAACAATGCGGGTCCTGTCGCCAAAAAGAGTGCCCTGATTTCCAGGCAGCGTACCCTCGAGGTCAGAAAGCCACCCAACGTTGCCACAGTTGTCATCGGGACTTTTTTGGAGACACTTGTTTCGACATGCATCTCGGCAAGGACCACACTGGCAAAACGAACCCACAGTCCTCCGTGTGCTTTCATCGCCGTCGCTGTCCTAACTGTCTTAAACAGAACGTTGGATTACAACAGATTGCCAGACACCAATGCTTCTACGTGGACTGCCCGTCTTGCCATGAGTACGTGCACGGTGAAACTCATCTTTGTTTTATTCAAGGAGCCCCCAAGCCTCAAGACAAGAAGAAGAGAAAGAGGAAACAGCAAAGAGGTCCCTCCGCCAAACGAGGGGCAGCAACCACGGAGCCTCAAACCACCCCAGAGGAGGAGGAGGACGACGACGACCTGCCACCCTTGCACGTGTTTTTTGATATTGAAGCCATGCAACCCGACGAACAACACATTGCCAATCTCCTCGTGGCCGAAACCGAAGACGACGATCAACCTATTCGTTTCCCAGGCCCCTATTGTACCCGAGATTTTCTCGAATGGTTGGATACCCTCACGTTGAACGACACCCGACAAGTCAACGTACTCGCTCACAATTTCCAAGGATATGACGGGTACTTTGTCGTCCATCAATACCATAGTGACAACCGGATCGTCCAACAGCTCCGCAACGGGTGTAAACTCTTGGAAGTCAAACACGACCGGATCCGATTCATCGATTCACTCAGTTTCTTCCAGATGCCTTTGTCCGCCTTTCCCAAAACCTTTGGATTAACGGAATTGAAAAAAGGTTACTTCCCACACAAGTTCAATATCCGTGGCCACCAAACGTACGTGGGCATCGTCCCGGCCCTCGATTACTACATGCCCGAAACCATGTCTCTCGAAGGCAAGCAAGCCTTGGAAAAGTGGCATCAAGAACAACGCAAGAAGGAGGTGGTCTTTGACTTCCAGAAAGAATTGGTGGAGTATTGTGAATCAGATGTACGGCTCTTGAAACAAGGATGTCTGACTTTCAAACGGTTGTTTGAAGCTCAAGCGGGGTTCAACCCCTTTGACCACATCACCATTGCTTCTGCCTGCAACATGGATTTACGCATGAACCGGATGATCCCTAACAGTATTGCCAGTGAACCCACCCTTGGTTGGAAGAAGAATAACATCAATCAGTCCAACGAGGCCATCGAATGGTTAACCTGGTGCCAACAACACCAAGCCCCCCATATTCAACATGCGAAAAATGCCGGCGAGTATCGCATCCCTGGTACCAAGCTCCATGTGGACGGTTTCGATGTTACTACCCACACTATCTACGAATATCACGGTTGTTTCTGGCATGGATGTACTCGCTGTTTCCCCAACCGTCACGAAAAACATCGACGCCACTGTGATCGCACCATGCAAGATGTCTACGAGACCACGCAACAAAGGACTCAAACGCTTCGCACCCAAGGGTACCATGTCATCGAAATGTGGGGATGCGATTGGGCAAGTCTCAAAGACACCTCACCTGACATCCGTACGTTTGTAGCTAACCTTCAAAGCACAAAAGCCCTGAATCCACGCGACGCTTTCTGTGGAGGATGTACCAATGCCGTGAAACTGTACCATCAGGTGACCGCCACTCAAAAGATCCATTACATCGATGTCACTTCCTTGTACCCTTGGGTCAACAAAACCTCTGTCTACCCTAAAGGACATCCAACCTTCATTACACATCCGGGTCACACGGACATCCACCAGTACTTTGGACTGATTCAGTGCCAAGTCCTCCCTCCACGTGAGCTGTACCATCCCGTCCTGCCTTACCGCTATGACAGCAAACTGCTCTTTCCACTCTGTGCGACGTGTGTGAAAGAAGAAATGGACAAACCCTTTCTAGACAGATCATATCATTGCCCTCACACGGATCAGCAACGTGCCCTGACAAGTACATGGTGCAGCCCAGAATTAGAGAAAGCCGTCGAGCTCGGGTACGAAGTCCAGTACATCTACGAAGTCTGGCATTTTGAAGAAACCTGTGAAGGACTCTTCGAAGACTACGTCAACACTTGGTTGAAAATCAAGCAAGAAGCCAGTGGGTGGCCCGCCGACGTACAAACAGAAGAAGAAAGACAGACCTACATCCGAAACTACTACGAGCATGAAGGGATTCAGTTAGACTATGCCAACATCGAATACAACCCGGGACTGCGTACCCTGGCTAAAATGATGCTCAATTCCATGTGGGGTAAATTTGGACAACGTCTCAACAAGACCCAAGTCCAAGAATTTGATGACCCCCAAGCCTTTCATCGGTTTTTGGACACCGATAGCTTGGATGTACGTCACGTGTCCATTATCAACGACGACGGTGGAGGTCCATTATCAGCACCAAAAGGAAGACATCCCCGTCTCACCCAACCTCAACATCTTCATCGCCTGTTTCACGACCTGTAGGGCCCGTCTCAAACTCTACGAGGCCTTGTACTACGACACAGACTCCATCATCTACTACACAGACGAGGGACAACCCAACCCAGACTTGGGTCATTACCTCGGCGATTTTACGAGTGAATTGAAAAAGGACGACTACATTGTGGAATTCGTGTCGGGAGGTCCCAAGAACTATGGCTACCAAACCCACCAGGGTAAGGTAGAATGTAAAGTGCGGGGTTTCCGCCTCAACAGTGAAGGCAAGAGTCAACTGAATTACAATGTCATGAGGCAGAACATGTTGGATGAAATCCAAAAGCCACTCCTGAAAACACGTGAGACCCAAGTCCATAAAACGTACCAATTTGTACGGGATCCTAAAAACTATCAACTCTACACCTTTCACGAGTCCAAGTTTTACAAATTGGTGTACGATAAGAGAGTGGTAGATCCCATCACTTTCCGCACCTATCCATACGGATACCAGTGAGAGACATTGCCAGCAAAAGCCAAGTCATTCCACGTATGAAGAGCATTTTGAGTTTGCCAGTAAGGACCCCCATGCGGTCGTCTGGATTGGAACTCTGTTAGACAATCACTTGTAACACTCAGTTTTGGAAATCTTTTTTTTTTCCAACATGGCGTCTTTTTTTTTTTGGAGTCCAGGGACCTCCCCCGATGCTAAAATTGGACTTTGGACTTTGAGCCCGCGTTTCTCTGCGGTTTTGCCCCATCCTGAGCCCACGATCCCTTTTTATGACTGGTCAGCGGTTTCCCCTCCCAAAACACGTGACTTCCGGTTCCCTGAGCCCACGATCCCTTTTTTACCACTGGTCAGCGGTTTCCCATCCCAAAACACGTGACTTCCGGTTGCCTGAGCCCACGATCCCTTTTTCCCACTGGTCCGCGGTTTCCCCTCCCAAAACACGTGACTTCCGGTTCCCATGACGTCATTTCCGGTCATGTGACTTCCCCTTGAGCCCACGATCCTTCTGGCCCGTGGTTTCCCGTTCCCATGACAACCCCTCGACCAATCAGAAGCCAAAAGCTCTCGACCAATCAGAAGCCAGCATTAGGGGACATATGGGCCCGACTTACTACTACTGTATTTTCTCAATTAAACGCTGGGCCTAGAGTAAATGTCGGGTTCAAATAAACGCCAGGTCTACACAGTCAAATTTGAAACAAATGCCCCCGGCGTTTATTCGAGGTACCAGAGTTTATTTGAGACCCAACGTATAAATGTATGTGCGACCAAAGCTAAGCCTCTACGCCTCTAAGAAATTTGCACACTGTATGTGAACGTCAGAGTTCACTAGCTCCCTTCTCCACCACCTCAAACCTGCTAACACCATGCTAACAAGACCTGAATACTTGATTTATGATGCCAGAATTACTGCAGGGCTGAAGCAATGAGGCATGTCACTGATGATGATTCTGGTCCAGCAATCAACTGCTCAAAGATGCCCTGTATCTTTATCATTTGAACAAGGCTACATTTCCAAGTATTTTGCCATAGCAAAAACCATTGTTTCGTCTTACTGGAAAAACTGAACATTGCTAGGGTGAAAATCTTAGAGATTTTTCCTTCACGTGAAAAATGTTTCAAAATGGCTCCTTTTTATTAACACCCTAAGTATTCAGTTCTTTTACAGTTCTGGGGGAGGTTGATGACAGCATTAACCTGAGAGGGCTGTCTCATGCAAGTTTATGTCAGACCAGCTAAGTTCACCATCAAGCCTTGCTTTCAAAGTGTGAAACTGCGAAGTTTGTAATAAATTACACTGTAATTCCCAAAGCGTAAAGTTGAAAAGAATGCTAAGACTAAAACAGTCCCAAGTTGCCAAAATATGCTTGCAGAGAATTCCGTACAAACGAGGCTTGGCAGTAAATATTATGAACAGGTGATGGTTACATGCATAAGGCCCATTGAATAAAGGCTGGTTTTCACTAGCAAGGGAGTCAGAGACGTAATCAGAGTCAAAAAAGTGCTTATGATCTAGTGAAAATCGAACAATGGAGTTGTAATCGGAGTCGTAAGGGCTACAGAATCGGAGTTGCAAGAATCAGAATATTTCCATTTTCTTCCGATTACACTTGTGACTCTGTCGATTACGATCAAGCGAAAAACAGATAGTCGCTAGATCATGACGCTCTATGCTTCTAATTACGACTTCGACTCTGTCGCTAGTGAAAACCAGCCTCAAGGTGTCCACTAAAATACAGTGTAAATACAGTACCTGAGGTAGATTGTAACCAGCTTGTCCATGTCCATTCTGAGATGGTTGTTGCGACATGGGTGGACCAGTGGCAGACACGGAGGAAGAGGTGGGAGGTCTGACTACTGGCTGCCCCTGCCCCCTCCCCCTGGGCTGCGGCTGCCCTGCTTGACTCAGAAGGTGTAGCTCATGTGTTTCTTTTAGACACTGATGGTCAGCGGCAGTTCTTGCAGACAGTGGTTTATTGGGTGTTGGGTCAACTGGAAAAAAGGAATAACAAAATTAAGCAAAGTTATTGCGAGAGTCTTATGCAGTAAATCGTTTGTACATAGTATGTCAGTGTCCTACAGAAATTTGCAGAACTACCGAATAAAATAAAAAACGATTCATTTGTATTTGCATTAAAAACAAATGGGCAATCAGAAAAACAACAAACTGCTTGGTCCTGTTGCTCTGGCCTTGCTAGAACTCTGGACAGTGGAAGGGTGATATCCTTATACGTTTTGAACGATTCCTCCATTTAAAAATAAAACTTTATCTTAAACTCGAACTTGAGGATTTTGTCCACAAATAGTGCCCCTTAAGGTGTCTGAACACAGTTTGTGAGCGCTCTACGATTTGTACTGCTGACATGAGTCCGCACGCGCACAAAGCTTTAAGAAAAACAAACATGGTAGCGATCATTTTATTTTGTCCAGTGAAGACTGTGCGAGTGATATTTTCTGTCTTAACAATCAAATAGCTTGCTATGTGTGAAAAACATTTGTTCTTCAATGTATTAAAGGTACATGTAATACTACTGGAAAATACCCTGCCTTTCTGGGATTGTTTGTATGGATCAAGAACCCTGTCAAATGCAACGCATGCGCAGTTAACCAGAAAATTGTGACTGCATGGTTTTTACAGAACCACTCACTAGGAATTCATGAAATTTGGTAGAATACTAGTTCAGAACACGCGTAACAAAAAGTGAAATCTGACAGAGGACATGTTCAGAAAACGTCAAAATGCAAAACACCAAATTACAGAAGATCTCTCTGTCAAAATTTCACAAGACCAATGTCAATGGGCCAGTCTTTTGCTGTGTTTTCTAGCTCAATGATAGGAAAAATCTAATGACTAGATTTTCTGAAAATAAATCAATCCCATTATTTAATGCTGGTTTATTACCAGCCAGGTTGCCATGACAATGGTACTTAGCCCAATAAAACATACCAAAATATAATCTCTTTTAGTTGAACTTGCATCTTGCCAATTTTGGCTGCCCAACGACCAGTGGTTTGAAAATAACGATGAGTAACGCATAGGTACAAGAAAACTGTGTTTGCCCACCTTAAAATTACCTGTTGGCTCGCAGCCCTAATAGAGCGTCTTATTTCATTGGACCTTGTTATCACGCTACTATATCGTTTTCAGGACTCCGAGCGGCTTTGTTTCTTTTGTTTGTTTATCCCTAGTTTATTGTTTTGTTAGTCAACCCTATGAGGCGTTCCCTGAGTGTGGACCCAAAATTACCTCTACACACGCAGCTGTTGAATTTTGACATTCTCGTCAGTTACCAGCCTGATAAAAGGGAAATAAAATGTTGATCACACTAACCTACAGGAATGCTGAGACCCAGTAAAGCCACCTTAGCAGCATCATGTCGTGCTTCCTTCTTTGTCCCACAGTACTTCATATTGTTGATTATTATTCAACAAATTGTCACTATGCCCATATATGGTAAGGAAACCCTCAATATCTGTTATCCGTACGTGACGGCAGGGCAGAAAAACCGCTGATTGGCTGTTTATTTCGCGGGTATTAGCACTATCCGCTGACCAAAGTAAAGCGGCTCAAGTTAACTAAAAAAATTGGAGAGATTTCGCCTAAAATAACTACATTCACACGACAACAATAGTACAACGAAGTCGCTTTCCTAAAAGTCCAACTCCTTGAAAAGTCATGTATTAATTTTCATAACCTTTGGATCAGTTTTTGTACTTCATTTATTCCGTGAAACATGCGACTTTACTTAGCTAAACTCAAGCCATCGTGCGAGGGCGTGCGATCGACACTCGGCACAAAATTTGAAAAAAATAAGAAAGTTTTCGGATATTTAAGGGCAAAAATCCGACGATCTGAAAGATAAAAAGCAGAGAAACAAAATATCAAATACGCAAAAAAATCGTAAGATACGAACATCAAAATTTTTCAAGTCTTTATGTTCCACTTGCGAAAACTATATTCGAAGTCATTCGCAAACACTAGCTTTTGCGATCGCAGCGGCTTATAAACTGATCCTACACACGTATTCGACTAAAAGCTCGGCAACAATAACCCACAGATAAGCAATTTTATTACCTTTTGCGTTACAGGCTCCAAACACCTCATGAAATTCTTTAAGACACTGTGCTCTCCTGATTACACACCGTTCAATTCGCCGCTTGGCGCTTGCCACCGGCTACTCTCTGGCGCGGGAAATTATAAATGACCTGGCGCCACCTTTCAAATTTACCGGCCGCTGTTTTCAGTTTTCGTTACGTAATAAAGGGCCCTTCAAAGTCCCCTTTAAAGAGTTATTTTTCTTTTTGCGCTTGGGACTTTCGTGGAGACCGCATAAGATGGAAAATCTCTGCGAATGCAGCTCTCACTTGCGAAGAGGGTCGGGAAAGTGTTGGGAACTGTGGCTCTTTTTTCGGGCAAAGACGCAATTTTACGCGGATTTTCCAAGCCAGTTTGATTGTGGCGAAATCACGCTACTAAGGTCAAGTTAAAAATACGGAGCAAAGTAAACTGCTGCTTTCCCTCATAGTTATCTATGTTTCCCTCTAAAGACAAGTGGTCAAACAACTCCAACTTGGTGCCCTGTCCCCGGAGGGTTCTGAGGATGCTAATGGCACTGAGTGAGCTTAAGATAACTGAATAAGTAAAAAGATATCTTTGGGAATGTGATGAAACCTTCACTTAAATTCACTTTATGAAAAAGCAGCAATAATTCCAGTTAAGAACAAACAAAGGGACAAGTCATAGTATTTTTCTCAGGACCAAGTCCCCTGTAGTGTTCACAGAAGAGGACAGGTTGCAGTGACTTGGAACAAGTCTGTCATCTGAAGACAAGTCCCTTGAGTGTTTAGACAGGGTTCTTTTTTGCAGGGAGAATCCAATTTGCTCTTTGATTGGTTAATTGTGTGTCATTAGATCACAGGGACTAGGTTCAGACTGCACAGCCCTCTCCCTCCTGTTTTGGCAGCTGCCACACATGGTAGGACTAGTACCATAAACAATACAAATGAAATGACAAGTCATGGGGGAGGTCAACAATTATGGGTGATTCAAAATTTAGTGAGATGGTACACCTCAGTTAGCCCTGCATTTACTTTTTGTTAAAATTTTGCTCTTATGCTAAGACCATCAATGAAAGAACTTGAGTGCATTGCAAAAGAAAACTGTTTAGCATTTATGTCCACCACAAGATAAAGAAGAGAAAAACTATAGGCCATTTTGTCTTTAAGCAATGATGTGATGACATTATGGTTTATTAATTATTGAACTATAAACAAAGCTAAACAAATTTTATGGCAAAATCCAGAGCCATCTGACAATTACATGACTATGACTCTGTAATCGAGTCGAAATATTGTATCAATATCAATAATTATTATCTTGTAAAATAAAAATAAATCAACTTTGTAATAACCCAAAACTTGGTTTTGGCAATGATATCATTTCTTGGCCTTGCCTTCATATGGCAAAACATTCCTCAAATCAAGCTGTTGGGATAAACTACATTAAACACACCAAACAAGCCCCCAAACAAAGCAATTTCATTTTTGAGCCTAAATATACCCCTTTTTGCACAATGAATTTAATTACCTTCCCTTCGAGTTGAACAAAAATATTTTCTAAGTAACAGAGACATTGACGAAACAAACAAAACAAGGCAAGATGAAAAATCCACTCCATCTCTTCCCCCGCCCCCAACTGCAAAAACAACAGTTTAAGGTTTTCAGAAAAAAAAAACCAAAAAAAAAAAAACAACCAACAACAACAGTCTGTTCTCCCCGTTAAAGACAGATAACACGCTATTTTTATAAGTAAAAGTAAGTAAAGATTTATTTATACTCGAAATTATGGAGCTTATTAGGCTCCTAGCTTAGATAGCTAATGAATCGAGTGATAAACAAATGAAACAAATATTGTAAATGAAACATAACATGTTAAAAATCCCAACTGACGGGAGGCAAACCAGTTGGCTATTTACAAGGGCAGCCGAAGGATTTATAACTCGGGACTGCCGAGAAACAAATCCACGAAGTGCTCAGAGTGGGATTCGAACCCGGGACCCACGGACTCGAAGTCCAACACCCTAACATGCAAATCCAGGCTCATCAAACTCTGGGTTCCTCATTGCTTTCTTCAGGATCTTTATCATCACCGAAGGCACAACCCACTGCAGTTAGCAGACATCCAAACATTCCACTAGCAATGACAAACATACAGTCGAACAGTACAGGGAAGGATTTGAAATCTGATCCATGAACTGAAAAATGTTTCTTTGTGTTGAATGTTAGTGACCTCTTTGTTTGCCACCTGCCAATAACACTTAATAATGTAGACTGCACAAAACAATGTTGTTGATGAAATGTGGATAATCTAGGATAAAGAAAGTGAAAATAATAATTGCAAACAATATTCAATTTCCTTTTAAACTTAAAATGCCTACCATGAAATACATCACAATGTTGCCATTCAATACATTTTTGCAAATATCACATATTCTTTTCACCCACACAACAGGTTTGGATAGGCAAGTCACGAAGGTTCAGTGCAACTTCACTTAAAAACAGTGGGGCCAACCCATTAAATAGTTAGATCACCTTTAATTTCACCCAAGCAAAAGCTCATGCAGTTGTTTTCATATTTGAAAACCCCTTAATATAAGGTAATTGGTTAGGCCTGTTGGTAGTTGTATTAACATGGCTCCATTGTAAAATCTGTAGAATGATAAAGTATACAACTAAATTGCCAGACAAGTAAATTTTGACAAAGAATTTGACATCTACACATAACTAAAAATTAACTCCAAAATAGCACATCATGAAGCCAAAACAAAAGTCAATGATACACAAGTCAATACTGTCTAACACTGTAAACAAATGTCATCATATAACTTGGTCAACAAATCCTGCACGGTGTGTCATGTGCTGTTGAAAACTGTTTGATGCAAATTGACATGTCCAACACAGTTGAAAAAGAAGCTTTGTGTAATCATGTTAACATCAGTTCAACAACATGTTGATTTGCAGTAGGACTTGACACACAACACCTAGCAACTTTTTTTTGACCAACAGTGCTGACTTCTGCATCACTGGTTTACAGGAAAGTTTCTTAAAAATATAGGCAATGGCCATCAGAAGCCCTTCCCTCAGTAGCAATCAACACTCTTTTCCAACTGGTCACATCTTAGCTTGTGACAGAGAAACAAGTGAGTTAACCATGTTAACGCAGCCTTCAAGCATGCAAGCATCTGTCCCAGGTGTGGCCAAACAATGGATTGACAAAGGGTAATGCTACTATAGAAACATGGAAGCAGGAAAATACAGCCCGACAATACAATCCTTTCTTCACAACAAGGAATGAAAAAACAACCTATATCATTACACTGGCTGGAATTGTAGCATTTTTGTTGTTTTCATCTATAGTTGTAAATCAAACACACTATTGCAGTACAACTTGAACTAAAAATATTACTATTTCACACGTTGATCACTAGAAAGAAAGTAAAATTACTGACCTGCACCTTAGCGATAGCATGTCTTGTTCGCCAAAAAATGTAGATATGTGACAACAGCTGACGACGAAAAAATCGCCGAAGACGTTTCAAAATATGAACTCGACGAGGAAACCAGAGACATTTGACAAGCCTGCAGTTGTTGCCAACAGAAAAACAAAACAATGAAACGAATTCTTAGCTCCATCAATCAAAGACCTGCCATGTGTTGAGATGCCGGATCGAGAAGGCGAATTGTTAGGAGTACAAGTGCTGGAATAAATATGTTCAAGCTGACAGTCATGATTCGAATAACATTTCTCCAGTGTACGAGGGCTAAAATAGTTCCTGTGAACACCAGCGAAGTCAATTATCGACCCACTCAACCTTCCATATAATGAAAAGATCTAAGGAAACGTGGATCATCAGTAAAGTCAAATATTATTGGGCTTTCTGCAGCAAAACAACTCGAGGACTGTCCGCCATTTTGAAAAATATTTATCTCGCGCATGAGCATCAACGATTTCATGACGCGTTTGACGTCATATCTCTCAGCCAATCAGTGGTTTTTCCATCCTGAACGTACGTGACAGATATCCTGCGATATACGTAAATGACCATATTTGGAAGTGCATTGCAGATTTTCTTTCATTGCTTGTTTGGCGGCCATTTTGAAAAGCGAGGCAGTTTTAGCAGTGTTCTCCGGAAATTTTAACTCCCTGGAAGAAACTTTCCACGATTAAATGTTCTCAGCAAGTCAACAAGTATTTGCTTCAGCTGACAAAGATATCCAGAGGTTGACTTGGAATTTTCATAGTGAGAACTCAACCTGAACCAAGAAAATGCTATTGCGAATGAAGTAGCACAATTGCTCACGGAAAGTTGTAAAGTTGAAAAGATCTTAATTCACAGGAAGGGGACTTATTCTCGGTAAGGTAGCAATATTTTTTTTACTTTGTCTTGTCATTTCCAAACATGAGTTTGTAAATAAGTCTCTTTAAGTGAACAGTAGTAAACTTCGATTTCTTGAAGTTCTGTTTTGATTGTTGATATGTGTTGCAAGCTTTTAGCATTTTCATCATAGAACCATAGTTTTTCTCGTTCTGAAAATGGTAGTCGATGATTTAGCCAACTCGGCCTACGGCCTCGTCGGCTAAGTATCAGGTGATATTCCGCGCGATTTCGCAGGATAATTGTTAGATATCTGCCCCTGCACGAAAACCTGAGCACCAAAGCCTCCCAGCACACCTGGCGCTTCTGTGTATTTAGGAACGTTGATTCTGTTTTTCTGGCAGTATTGGTTCAAGATGCTTACAAAGTCAACAAAACTTGCTGGAGAAGAAAGCAAAAAATAACAATTGAAAGATTCAGCTAGAAATTACATTGGAACTCAAAGGAATCATGTTTTAGTCACACACATTCCAATGTATTCTACAGTAAAATAAACAGAATTGTCTTGAGAATTCAATTCTTATAAAGATAGGCATAGAAAACAGGGTGAGAGGGTACAAGGGCTTTAGCCACCTTTCCCAACTGTTTTAAAGAGGGAGCTAAGGCCCTTATAAATCATACTGGGTTGGTAAATCTAAAGATTGCTTTATGGCTCTAATAAGTTGACTTCAAAAGCTCACTTCCTCCCCCAAATCTTAAATTTAAATCTGTTCTTACACTGACCTCTGACTGCAAAATTCAGGAGCAATCACATGTGGTTATTATCAGAGGAAACTGTATTAACAGACTGCTAAAGTAACCTCAGTTTGTCTATTTACTACATGTAATTCCCTATACTCTGTTTGTGTTTTTCGTGCAAGAATAAAAGATGAAAATTGTTTTAAAATCATACAGTACCTCAACTCTTTCTGAAAAAGATACGTGCAAGTCTCAAAAGTTCTTGAAGCTCTTAACTGGTATGGTACATGTATAGTCTCTAACGAGTTTCATAATTCACGCCCCAACATTGAGAATGCTTTGTAACCAAAGCATCACCAGTTATTGCCAGGCTTTGTCAAGCCATACTGGCCATACTTAAGAAAATACATTACACCAGCCTGCATACTGTCCCTTTAAGGGGTTTGCTGTGATCATGCCATGTATTCTCATTTCCACCCACCCACTTGATTTCCGTACCTGAAGTCCTGTTATTAAGCATGGCGTACTGCTGGGCAATGGCTGCTAATTTTTCTTCATCTGTCATTTCAGGTTGCCCAGCTTCACTGAAAACCAAACAATAATACCCTATTTATTCACTTCAATTTCTATTTTACTAAATGATTATCAGCAGATAATTTGAAGTAACTAAAGGTACAGTGTAGCTTCTTAACAGTACCATACAGGAAATACTGTACACGTGTCAAACCAGCTTAACTCACCCTTCCGCTTCCCGTTTTTCCTGTCTTTTCTGTGCTCTCTTTAAGTTCTTCTTTTGCGTGGCTGTTAAACTGTGTAAAAAGAAAAAAGAACACCACTTATGTTTACAACTATTAGAGCAGAATCCAACTTGAACCAGTTTTTTATCTGTAGGAGTGCACTTAGGCTAGCCATTTTGTAGTAGCCAAGAGTCATTTTTCACTTATTACTTTTGTTATACTTAGTTGTGCATTCTGTTTTTGTTTCCAAAACTTGCGTCACCTTCTCAATCAGCAGCGACTTGCTGTCACATGTTTCCTACACATTCGCTTTGAGTTTTTAGTGGCTCATTTGTGTTGTTCAATTTTGGTTTTGGTGTCATATTAGGCAACAGCATGAAGAATGGTACTATACACAAGGTTTGATTATGAAAATAAGGACTCCCCATAAGCATTATACATTTTGGTACACTTCTTTGCTGTCTTCTGCAAAACAATGATATGAAATGACCAAGTTGAAAGTTTTTAGGAAAACATGAACAGATGACGTTTTTTTAAGATTTCCTTCTTAACTTGAATACCATCCCTACCAATTCAGTTCCTGAACATATCAGCCACATGGTACAAGCTGAACAAGTTGGAATAATTACAAAGTAGCCCAAGGAAAAAGAATTCATGTTTTGAAGTGATGTTTTTGTTGCCATCATTTTTGTGAGTGCTCAATCTCCCTATCAAAGAATGCATTGCCTTACCCTGTAGTGTTCACAGGTCTGGGAGGAGCGGCATGTGCTTGGATCTGCACCTCCTGCATGGCTTGTACAATGTCATAGGCATCCACTGTCTCTTCAGTAGGCTTTGGACCAACTATTGAAAAGGGTTGGCTGACAGCCTCTGATAAACAGATGTAAACAACAAAAAGAAAAATTCTCTATCAATAACTCTTACTTATACAACTACTTGACTGTTTCACTCCCAGAAGAGCTTAACAGGAGGGGAAAAAGCACCACAAAGAAAAGTACATATTATTTAAATAGCCCTACGTTAGGAATAAGGGGTGGAGGATTGTTAAGTAAAAAACACAAGGAAATAGTTGGCAGATGTTCAGATACTGTACACATAAACAAAAGTGCACCAGGTGGTATTGTATTGCAGATGGATGGACAGACAGATAGTAGGCATATGGAAAGACAGACTGAGGTGTACAGTACTGCTTGAAAGTTTGGTGCATTTTCCGTGATACTGCCGCGGTGGAATCGCAATTTGTATCTCCGGTTTCACCTCGGGAAAACCTTGTCTTGCTTCTTTGAAAACTCTGGTTTCACCTCGATTTTTTGCGGTCACAAATACCGCGGTAAAGCATAGAACGCGGTGGTGTTTGAATAGTCTTTTGTTTTCTACAGTGTATGTCTCAAACATTAATCAATTTCAATAAGCGAGATGTTGCGCGCCAATGATTTCATGATGTGATACATTTCACATGATTATTGCTTTTACCGTGATTCACAAACCTTGACTTTTGAGCACTTTTGCTTATGCGCCGATCAATTGGAAACTTCAACATCCCCCCCCCCGTCATACCCCGGGCATTTTTTGACTGTGCATTGTGCCCGGGGAGGGGGGAATTTGAATGTTGCGTTGGAGGGGTGGGGAATTTGAACCGGATTTATCTCTTCTTCTGACATAATACGCCCACGAGTTTTCTCGGTTTTTTGCAGGGTTTGACGGATTTACAAGATTGAATTTCGCCTTTGTCAGAGAATAACTTTTTCAAAAGGGTCTTTAAAAGAAGGTTGAAGGTGTCATTACGACATATTTCTCTCTGAAAGGCGTGTAAAGTGTTTGATTGAAGACGAAATTTGTCTCTGAGGAGAGGTAGTTCAGTATTAATTGGTGGGGCATTTGAACGGCTTTTTTACCCCGAGGGGAGGGAATTTGAACGTGCCAATCTTCAAAAGTTCAAATGCCCAGGGGGTTGATATTGAACGTTCGAATTGATTGGCGCATTATTGCTTTTACCGTGATTCACAAACCTTGACTTTTGAGCACTTTTGCACATCGCTGACGTTAAATGGAAGAAAGAAATGGAAACTCGTGTCACTTGCAACAGCTAGAAGAAAACAAAACGGATATCATCGAGATAGAATTGTTGCATTACATACCGTCTGACGCTCATTTCACGCGTAATGCAAATTTGATGAGCTTTTGAACCGAAACTAACTTCGAGATATATATATCGCTATTTCTTACAAATTCTTTTACAGTCGGCGTTGACTGAGTTTCATTTACTATTTCAATTATAATCGAAGGATTAAGTGAGCGAAAGATCAAGAAAGGTTTGATTTGTTCCTACATCGCTGCCACATCGCTCGCGCAATTTATTTTGAGACTCACAGTATGCAAATTCAGTGGAATGCACTGTGAACTAAAATAATCTCAGGGAAAAAGCTTGCTATTTTCTCCTAATTCTCGTTCTAACATCACAACTTTCGCTTTTTAGTATAAGTTATGCGTCAGTCAATTCCAGCGGTGCATTTGCCTACCCCCGGGACGACCCCGGGGCACTTGACATCTTTGTCAGGTTTTGGTCTCGCATGTAATATATGGGTTTTAAAGCTATCCAAGGTGACCACTTTCATAAAAATCTTTTACGTTTTTGGCCGTTTGATAAATACAGATAATGCTTTTTCAGTTCCTCGATAACTTAATATATTTAAGCATTTCTTAGTATATTTTAAAAATAAACACATGAATTGTGCAGGTCAAAATCACATAAATGAATGAATAATTGAACCAAAAGGAACTGTCATGTACACAATTTGGCGTGTTACTGATAAGTGGCATTAAAGCAAATGAACAACGGGATCGAGGATAGACACACGGGTAAACAACCGAAAAGTATTGAAAATAAAGGCTGGTTTCCGTACGGTTGCTACGATCTCTGTGATCGCTGAAAAAAAAAACACTCAGCAATCGTTGCAATCATAATTATAGAAACCACTCTTCAGCGTTCGTTGTGAAATGATGTGAGCGCTACGATCGCTGAAGTACCCATATGATCACAACGATTGCTGAACGTTTTTTCCAGCGATTGCAGCAATCATAGCGATGATATGGAAACCAGCCTTAATGGTCTTAATGATGAGTGAAACTTTCTTGTTATGATTTATTAAATCTTGAGCAGTGTTGCTTTCTAGGTGATCCCGGGGCTGGGGCATTTGCAGGGCTAAAAATTAACTTCAGTGCTTGGTCGCCACTCGGGCCAGTATCCCTGAATTCTTGGTCGCCCAGGCCAAAATAAAGTGGTCCTCGAATTTCCTCTACTAACACAAAAAAAGTTTTTGTGTCATTTTTGCTCGAATAAACGCCTCATGGCTGTTTGAGCCCGTGTTTTTTAGTAGGGTGTTTGACTGAAACGCCAAAAGAAATTTGCTTGATCTTAACTTTGTCTTGAATGCTCACATTTCCCATTGTACCGTCGAGAAATTGGTAAAATTGTTATAACAATAAAAACTCTGTTCAGTCCGTGTTGGGGATTATTCGTCTCGTTCTTGTTTGCTATTTTCTTCACTTACAGGTTCTGACTTGGTCCTTAAACTTCTAAAGCAAAACTGGACCATTATTTTCCAAATACGGACAAAACGATCTTGTCAACATCTATAAACTTCAGTATCACGATTCTCAGTTTCTTTCGATTGCTTTTGAATTCAGCAGTATCGAGTAATTTTGCCGATATTCATGTTTGAAAACGTACCGCATTGAACTCTGGGTATGTCTGGATTCTCGTGTCAGTAAAATCAAAATGGCGTCTACGTATCGGAGCGATCTAAAAACTCGATCACGAACGACTTTGAATTTTGTGCTTTAAAACTAAACCTTTACTACAGTTGATGAACTTAGAGTCGAGGAGAGAAAAGAAAGGTACTTCAATGAAAGAACATTTTATTTTATTGTTATTGCTACTCTTTTCGTACTTCTCAAATCATAGTCGCCCTTCGGGCGATCAAACCTCAACTTTTAGTCGCCCTGGACACTTTTTAATCGCCACGGGCGACCGTGCGACCGCCAAGTTTTAACCCTGGGCATTTGCCTTCTTTTTTGGTCCCAACTGGAGCATTTGACGGACTTGTTTACCTCCACCCCCGGGAATTTGCCATTAAAAAAAAAAAAGCTAATGCCTGGGGGTTGGGGGGATGGGCACTGCTGGAATTGACTGATGCATTACATTCAACGGTTTTGCTTTTGACGGCATGTTTGAGTATGGCGAAGGCATATTTCAATTCTGAAAATTTTAGCTTTGTTAGGTCGCATTCGCCCGGCACGCAAATTATTCACGCAACCCTTGGCACCAAAACGTCATGTGTTTGCCGACTGCTACTGTTTTTTAAACAAAGAATATGTTTTACTTTACTATTGAACGTGCCAGCTTCTGTTCGTTCGCTCGAATTTTGCTTGTCCGCCCGACAATCCATTCTATTGTGACTGTGCATGATTGTGGCGCCAAGTCCGGCCGTCTTGCAAAGTCTGAAACGAGAACCTCTCGTGTTGTATCGAACGGATTAACGACTTGCTCGAAAAACAATTAAATACATCAGCTTGCTCGTAGCTCTCCTTCCTCGATCTAAAACCAATAAAAACAGGATCTTTAAAGTTCTTTATTTATAATTGCACTCGGTGATCATGATTAAAACACGCAAGGCCAAGTCGGCGTGGCAGCACACGATGGAAAATGTTACTCGACGCGCGGTACATAAGAATCAACGTAACTGTAAAACTTCCCTATCTTGTTATCGGCAAAAGACAATAAGAATAAACTGTCTCATCTGCTGCCCCCGTTCCCAAAAACATAAAATACACTCAGTGACCGAGATCAGTTTTATCACGATCTGCAATCTTGTGAAATCATACCACTAACCTATCGTCCGTTTGCTCCTTTGAAAATATTAGTGAGATAAAGTATAAACAAAGCCAAAACAATAGAAATTAGTCTCTATTGTTTGGTTACCAATAGACTGCGAGTAGTCTCTAATTTTGGCGATGGCGATTGTGGCGCGGGCGAAATACACGCGCGCGCGAAAGATCGAGAAGACACGACGCGGCAAATTCGAGGAAAAGAAAATGGCGGCGGATGAGACGTGCTAATACTTTCGAGCGGTACTGTAAACAGATACATGCAGGCAGATAGATTGAGGGATGGACAGATGTGTAGACAGACAGAGGGACTGGCAAATGGATGGATGGAAAAACAGAGACAGAATGATAGAGAGGTAGACAAATGGAAAGGCAGCGGGAAAGAGGGAAAGAGAGACAGATTAACAGATCATAGTTGGACAGACAAACAAGCGGACAGACAAATGGACAGACAAGCAGCAGATACCTGACTCACAATCCTCTGTGTCATCAGGTTGAATGGTCGGTGTCGGCTGTGGCTGACACATCCGCTTTTCTTCTACCTGAGGTCTACTGACAACTGCAATTGGAAAAAGGGAATAATACGGGACACGTTGGGTTCAAATTAGTGGTTGTGCAGAGGTACTAACAGCAATTCCTTCAGCATGGGATACGATAAAAGTGTTTATGTAAGATTCATCAATAGCAAGCTTATAATTATGCTGTGCAATAAATTCTTTAAAAAAAAACCCTCATGGTTTTATAGCACTTGTTTTTACTGGAGAAGAAATTTAAGAAAGGGGTACTACATGTATGTGCACATACATGCTTCGTTTACTTTATTGTAATTGTCATCGTGGCTTCCATGACCAATCTACTGTTAGTAATTTACTTTCAACCCCTTCAGCCAGCAACACAAGTGTACAACAGCTATGAGACATCCTGTTGCCTTAGCTCACTATCCTATCTTGAATCTTAGACTAGTTAAATAATGCACTATCCTAGGCTGTGCATTCAATAGGACAAGTTAAACTAGTTACATGTACAGTAGGGGAAGTACATGTACTGTAAAAACACTACATTTTGTGTTTAGCAAGTCAAAGATGCAAACTGTTTTCGCTATTCAAAATAAGGGGTTATCGTGCTTTTTTTCACCAGAAATCCTTGTTTAGTTAGGCTACCTTGTGAGATGGTAAAACTCATCCCACTATTACCCCCGCAGCCAATCACATAGCTTGCAATGACAATCTTATGATTAAGTTAGAATACAGTGCAAAAAAAAAAAAAAACAGATCAACTTACTTTCTTCGTAATCTTGTCTGATGGCATCCTAAAGAACAGTAAACAGTTTAACACTTGTTTGTGCATGTTGTTTAGATTTTTATTAATAGCTCCTGTTACCGTGCGACTAATAAAACAGTGAACACTACAGATTATTCCTAGAATGTTTATTGTGTGGCAAGCAATCACAAGCTAGTTCAAACTGCAAGAGAAACCCAGAAACCACAAAATTAATTACTGCCATGGCTTGTGGTTTATTCGTCTCATATTTGATTGGTTTTCTTTCCCAACACAATTAACGCTCTGGGGGCTGGTAAAATGCCTTTCAAACAGTGCACTCTTCATTGGTACTGACCAATACTCGGGTGAGTCAGTGAAGTGTGATTGTCCAGGTGAGTGTAGTCCTGAGATGGACTGTTTGTGATGATAGTCAAGAGCTGACTCAGAGGTAACTGAATTCCAAAACAAATTAGTAAGGATATGTATTCTCTACCTTGTCAGTACAGATGGACATGTGATAATCCAACTCCTCAACTGGCACTTCATGCCATGCATTAAAAGGACAATTGGTCCACCCTGCACTGGAATATTGCTGTGTAGAAAGTTAACAAAAATCATGCATGATAAAACAACTTCAATTTAAAAATAAAGTCTACGCTATATGCTAATAATTAGCATAAATTATAGCGTAGTCCCTGCATCAAGTTGTATCATTTCCTTAGGCAAGGAACTTGACTCCACAATGTCTCTATTCACCCAGTTGTACAGATGGGTACCCACACTAAGCTACTGCTGGGGGGGGGGGTAACCCTGCAATAGAAAAGAATCCACTCCTAGTTGCACTGAAGTTGAGTGGGCAGACACATGTGGGCTTGGTGTACCTTTACCCTTATCATCTGAGGATATCCAAGCAACAGAAAGCAAAAATTTAATCACTGCAAGACCTAGAGTGTGATCAGTAATTTTTTAAGGCACAGATTAAAACCAGTGGTGAATGACTGATTTTCAAGCCATTTCAAAGCCATTTTGGTCTTCTTGAAAATGAACTGTGGTTTCCAGTGTGGCCACATTTGAGCAAACAAACAGCTGCAGGTCTGGAATTATAGTTATACATGTACAGCAGTAATTGTTCTCATCAGACCAATAATTTATTCTCAAGTTTCTTTATCGTTCAAAGCCAAATACATTCTAAGGGAATTTTCCTAAGCATCGATAAAACTGCTAAGACCAGCACGGTTATCCACTGCACCACCCAATCAGTGATGCAGAAGGAACTACTAACAGTATCTGTAACAGGAAATTTAATACATATGAATAATTGATGCATACTCCAAATATGAGATCATCAAGACCATGCAACTAGCCTGACTGAACATTTCACCTGCTGGCTTGTTCCTCAACACAAATCACATTTTATTTAACAGGGCTTAATGGTAAATATATCGTACTGAATTAACTTAGTCCTGCTTGTGATTGATCGCAACTTTGGCTGCTTTAAAATCTTAGCAGCTTAACCTTTGTTAGCTTTGGCAACTGCACTACACCACTGCATCTTCAACCAATCAGGCCAGAAAAGTGCTTCATTGAGAACAAAATTAACTGAATGACAAATACACGGTACAGTTTACAGGGAGATCTGCAATTTAATTAACAAATTACTTTCCTGGAACAAACTTTGCAGCAACATACACATATATGTCCTGCTTCTTGCATTCATTGATTACAAAAAATTAAACAAATTAATTTAATAGCATTTTTAGTGCAGAGTTTGCACCATTGTAAATAGGTGGAATTATAACAGAAATCTGTTGCTCTGCTAAAGCAATGTGTTTCAAGATGTAAACTTCCAGTATAGTGTAAACTTTCGGTCTGTCAAGCATGTGCCTCTGCTTGGAAACATAATTTTGCAGTAAGTTCATGGATTATTAGTAATTTGAGCTGAAAGCTTTGCAATTGGCAAAGCTCAAGTTTCGGGCCTCAGCTTACAGCTGAGGAAATTCAATAAGTCAAAAGTTTGTTTACTTTGCTTTAAAACAGAACCAAAATGTTCGAATTCACCCCTTTAAGAGGAAATAAATTTGATTGAGTTTGTGTCAAAACCTGCTCACTTCTCAGTAAACATTTATCTTGTATTGACAGGGACTCCGCCAAACTGGTTGGAGATCATAATGTTGCCACAGAATAACAAATAATTCAGCTTGGAAATTGAAAGGCCAAAACAGAAACAAACTACTTACATGTAAGTATAGGAATTTGTAAAGTAAGTCCAGTTCATTCACTGCGGCCACGGTGTGAGAAATACGTGTACGATCACTACAATAGAGTACTTGCCCTAACTTGGCACTAATACCTGCCAGATACTTGCCCTACTTGCTGTGACAAATTGTATTCCGAAAAAGATATTGTAGTTGGCATGGAGGAACTTGGTGATGTGCCTGTTCGTTGCCCATGAGGAAGCATCTACGGAATACTTGTCATACTGACCTTGTCGTCAGTACCGTTCATGTTTTATGTTGAGCAGTAATAGTAGAAATTTGTGCTCATTTGATTACTTAATACACTCTGCATTCACTTTAACAACACACTAAACGTTCAAATCACTCTGTACCACCTCTGGGAAAAACCTCAGAGCAATGTTCTTTTTGATAAATACATCTACATGGATGGCTTCCTCCAAAAATTCACCCACTTTTGAACCAATAATAATAATAACAATAATAATAATAATAATAATAATAATAATAATAATAATAATGACAACAATGACAATAACCTAAAATTTGCGTCGCCTAAAACGTTCTTGCACTGTGCAAGGTCAGCAATATAGACTACCATGTCCTATATAATTTGCTATTTTTTAACTCAGGCTACAGAATTTCTCGACAAAAATTTTGGATGACGTGATTTTTCTTTGCAGGAACGATGCAAACTATAGAGAAATGCCAAAATGTGAGATTTTCTATGGTCAGTTATGTATTAAACATTATAAGCCCTTAAAACGCGACAGCTGTAAAATGTGCTAAGCGACTGGCTGAGTATAAAAGCAACACAACACTCCTTGCAAGAAAGTATTGGGTGAACAATTTTCTTCTTATGAAGTTTAGGGAAAGCTTTGACTTAAGCGAGCATCATTCGACTTCGCCATGTTTCCCGGCATAGTCAATCGAACCCAGTCGAACTATATTTCAATCAAACTCAATCGAACGCAATCGAACTCAATCGATGGATTGAGTTCTATTGAATTCGGCAATCGAACGAAATCGAACTCACACAAAAAAAATTGGACAATCGAACGCAATCGAACGTTCGATTTCCGAACTCTTGATTTTTGTAAAACTGGTGTCAAAAATCAATAACAAGGGTTTGGAGGCTCGAGTTTATACCTCAGTATAACACGTGTTTTTCGTAACCGCACAATTCCCGGAGAAATGGCTTCAGATGCGCTGTGGGTTGTTAGTTTTAAATGCGTAGTAACAGGCTACCAAGAGTGCCACTTTGACGTGGAGGAGGGTAAAGAGTTCAAAGTTTTAAAGAAAATAGGCGAGAAAGGCCGTGCTTTTCGAGTTGTAAATGAGTGCGGACAATTAGGTCACCTTCAACGTGAACTGGTCTGTGAACTGGTCTGTGAACTGTGTCGCGGTTAGTAGTTTGCTGAAGTCTACTTTTTCATGAAAGAAATACTTCAAGTTGTCATCATTTTGCAATTGCAAGTTAACTTACAATGAAAACGGTCCATTAGTTCCAGAATACGGTAAAACGCGGGAATAATGTTAGCTTTGTTCTAATCTGTTCTTTTTACTGCAGTGGACAGTTTATTTTTGTTATTGAATTGCCATTAAACAAGGACGAGAAAAACGTGTTTTCGATGGCCTTGCCTTTTATGTAGGTTCACTAGAGCTTGCGTATAGTAACCAAGCGGGCAGTCAGACCACATAACGTGACCTTTGTCCAAGCGAATTTATTCACCGAACACAATCGAACGTAATCCATTGGACTGTGTTCGGTAGCCGAACTCAATCGAACATAATCCAATGGATTGAGTTCGATTCGGTTCGATTTGTTCGATCAATTCGATTGGTTCAGAAATCGAACTCACACAAAGTTCGGTGTTCGATTTCGTTCGATTGCCGGAATCAATCGAACTCAATCCACGGATTGAGTTCGATTGAATTCGATTGAGTTCGATTTCCGAAAGTTCGATTGACTATGCCGGGATGTTTGTTTTCTTCACCTACCTTTCGGCACTTCTGTAAATGGTATGGAAATCTCTTTGCCGCCACTCGATGAGCAGGGTCATAAGGACAAATAAGAAGCTCATTAGGATCATTACCCGAAGACATGCTGGAGATTTCGTGCAGTTCAAAAGAGGAAAAAACCGTTCCCGAATGTCAACTCGCGATGAAGATGAAGAATGATTGCAGAATGGGAGAGAACGTGTTTTTCATTTCGGGGATTGGGGCTGAATGATGACCAAATTTGGAAAAATCCTCGTTCCCAGATTCCTCTTCCCTTCCCCTTGCTGTTGATTTCACCAAGCTGCAAGTGTTTCACTCATTAAGTGTCCAATTGTCCCTTTAACTATCGATTAGCTATCGATTAATTTGTCGTTTTCCGGGACAGGGTCCGTGCGTAACCTAACCCTTACCTCCCCACCCCCGTCAAGTCAAAGGGGGGGGGGAGCGACTGACTTTGGAGGTTTATAACTTTTTTCATAAGCAAGCTTAACCCACCACTTGGTGACTTTTCCTAAAATTTATCTGGCCATAATTTGGCATAGCAAGTGCTTGTCCATCAAGTTTGACGTTACCACGGCAACCACTTTCTGAGAAGCTGTTTTTTCAAAATCATTGAAAAATTATAACTTTTCTGAAGTAAGTTTTACATTTTTGTATCATTTTCTTGTTCTTTTATAGATTTCGGTTACTTTTCTGTCAATGTTGGCAATTTTCAAAGGTTCTTGAAAAATCAAGAAATCCAAGATGGCAGCCAGCTTATCTTTCTTATCGCTTTTATTTCTCCTGAAAAACGCAAATTCGCTCAAACTTTGAATGTCGGTATAAATTTGTCCACAACTGAGGATGCTTACAAAGGGATGACGAAATATTTACTGTTGTGCCTAGACTGTGAATACAAACAGTTAACATAGCAGTAGAATCAAAATATAACGCTTGATAGACACGAGCTCGAGCAGATCGTCAGAGTCTGGGGCACGTTAAGGCATATCTCATGACGTGATGTTTAATTCCGGTTTGCTAACCCGGGAATCCCCATGCAAAGTAAACAAGTTGACTCGGAACGGATCAAACCCAACCAAAACCACACGCAAACCACACGCTTCGCTTGATAATATTCAGTTATTTTCTAACTTTAGGTCATTCTCCCGAATAAAATTTAACATACGATTTTTGTCAAACTTTCACAAGTTGTTATCTATCGTGCAATGTTTTGAGACATAAAATAAAATGAATAAGGTCGCAATGTCCGTTTAGGAGACATCACCGTCTCAAGTTACCCCATAATTACATGTTTATGTGATCAGTTTACGCTACTTTCCGTAGGAAGAGGAAGCATATGATTAAAGCAAATCTTGAAAATATGCAGTACACGTAAAATGTCGATAACAAGGAACAAATTACTACAAGTTTTATGGCAGATGCTCGAAGCATCAGACGAAATTGACTTAAAACCCTCCTTAAAACCCTCCTTAGTGTGGCATTTTTGTAGAGCCTCGGACGCCCGTAGATTGTAGAGAGTACAGGAGCTCGGACTGCGCGCTGTATTTAAAGACAAACAGTCTAGCTACCAACAGCTGTTAGTGAAAGCAAAGCTACCATCGTTGTATAATAGGAGACTGCAGGACATATGTATTCAGGGGCACCCAACGGTTTGTTTCGGGGAATACCTGTTCGGAAAGCCTAAAATCCTCTGAGATTTTCGGATTCAATTGCAGTGAAAGCTAGATATTTCTTCTGCAAAACATCACGTCGGACTTTCTTAACAAGAGGACTTATTAGTTCCTATTGATTTCGGAGGGAAAAATATGTCGTTTAGAGCGCAAAATAAGGTCAGCTAGCATTTTCGGAGAGCCATCAGCAGCTCGGAAATTCGGCTGACTGGATTCTGTTTCCTAAAATTTTCTGCGGCCCAAATTTTGAGCTAAGAAATCCGAACAGATCAATCTGTATCACCTTACACAAATATGCCTTTAAAAAGCTCTGAAACAATCTAAGAAAGCAGAAAACAATATTTCAAGTGTTTTGCTAAAATTTTCTCGTTGGGTGCCCCTGTGTATTCTAATGAATAAGGCAAAACATAATTTGTGTCCAGGGACTATTTGTGACAAGTTTCTGACGGACAGCCACGCTTACAATTTACGGCACAAAGATTTTTATCAACCTAGTTTTAACAATGTTACGCACGGAAAACACACAATTCGATACCTAGGTCCAAGACTCTGGAGCAAGATACCAAGCAAGGACAGATCGGCTGCCAGTCTTAAGCAGTTTAAGACCCGGATAGGCAGTCTTGATTTAAGTAGCATTTTAGATGGATGTAGTGGCTGCTACCTTTGCAATTCGTAATTTTTCGATTACGATTTTAATTACAAGATTTTAGAATTTTTGATAATTATAAATGGAGTTTTTGTTGGATGTATGTTGAGTGAGTTATCATTAGTAGTTTTCCGTCAATTCTAACTCTTAGTAGTTTCTAGTTTTGACTCTATGCTAATTCGTTTTTGTATTTTTAGATTGTATTTTAGAAAGTTAGGTGCCCCCTATTAGCAGTGGAGAATCCCCTCTGCTAGATTTTTGCTTGACACGTTAATAAAGTCATTATTATTTTTACGTGCGTGTTTTCGAGGTCGTGATTTCATCTCTATGAGTAAAGCGTTTCTGGTAGTAAGTTTTTTTCAAACATGTGATTTTTTTCTAACTCTTTGAACAAAAAGAGGATGAATGGCAGTTCAAAAATATTTGGAAAAAAAGACAGGTCCCCATGCTCGTTTAAGAGTAAATAACTATTCATTTCTCTGGTGAGCTTAGCCTTATGGGAAACCTATTACTCCCTGGACGTGCGCGCGCTGTGAGCGCGCGCTAATGACGCAACAAATCGTCCGCAGTAAGGATGCCTAATGCAATACAGGGGAATGACCTTAAAGACTCGTAACAGCTACCTTATTAATTGATCTCCTTATTAATGACCGATTCCTTCGTCTCTGTGCAAGTAATAAAAATCAACTTCTCGCGTCAAATAAACACTCATCTCTCTTCCTTCTCAAGAACTATGATGTATCGATGGTGCAATCCACTAATTGCATCAGCATACTAGTGCCAATAACTTCTCTTCCCAAGCCACCGTTCCTTACCGTGCTAATAAGCTGCAAACACCTGAACACAGCTGTCGTTTCTCTCCTCTGCGAAATACAGGTTACCCAATGAGAAAACTTACAATCCACTTCGGAAACCTTCCCCCCATAAAACGCCATGGGAAACTGCCTCTCACGCAGCACAATGTTACACCGCTTCTATACAAAACGCAACTTTCAAAACAAATCACATTCACGGAAGCGTGATATGCTCCTCACATTCACAAATCCTTTCACTCCCACACTTTTACATCCCTCAAAATGTCAATCCCCATAACAAAACTCCGGTGCTAAAAATTTTCACCATAACCACTAACTAGATCAGACAACACAGCCGATTTCGCATTCAATCCTATTAGCTGCTTTACTCAGTTGCGCATCCGTTGTACAAGACAAATACTGAAACCCCATACTTAACAACCCTTCGCCGTTCATATCTTTAATACTGTAAATTAAAAGACAAGAACACACGAAGGTAACATTCAGCAGACTAATATGCGCATGCCTCTTATATAAGACAGTACCGCTCTTGAGTACCCGTACCACAAGCTTTACAGCAATTTGTTCGTATGTTAAGCCAACTGACGCAAAAAAGGAAAAGAAAACCGCGTCCATTTTATAAACCGGCGGTCACCATATGGCGACGGCCGGTTAATGAGAAAAGTGAACTGTGAAAAAGGTTATTGCGTCAAACGCCCCACAACGAATCGTAGGCTAATAAAAATGAATTTGTATTTAAACACGAGCAACAGATCAGAGCTATATATCAGAAATTTGACGACAAGCATGAATGCAACTTGGAATAGATCTGGCTGCGACGCAGCGAAAGCTTGGTGCAATCGAACGACTAAAAGCCTGGGATGATTTAATGATGTGGCATATCTCTGATGAGGTACAAGAGATAAGGTACAAACAAGGTGCAGTTTTTTCTAGGTACGTAGATGAAAATAAGTACATGCAACTTTGGTATATTAAGCGGTTGGTCTGCACCTGTTCTAAACCTCTATTTTCATTGGTCCCTGATAACCTGCACCTCTATTGTTTTCATGGTTAGGGCTATGGTCTACGTCTGTTATCTGTTGTTTCATCAACCAATCATAATACTCGTTGTAGCATATGAAGGATTGGGTCTGCAAGTATCTGATCCAGAAAGTAAGGAGGTGGTCTATCTTCGAGAGAAGACATGTACATGTCATACAAATAAGACTTCGCCATGGCCTTTATTCTTAATTTATTTTTGACATTGAAGTTTCCATGGCAACACATTGCGTGACCAATTAAGGTCTTACTTCCGGTTTTGTCCTTTAGGGCTTCTGCACACTATGAAAAATACGTTTTCTGGCATTTTCAGTGTTTCTACCTTTTTGGGGTCCTTTCCAAATGTAACTTGAAAGGTGGTTTTCCTACCCGCTACCCTGGATAACGTTCTGATGGCTATTGCGTGACAGCAAAATCATGACATTTCAAAGACCACGTGACCTGGGCATCCAGTTAATTTCATTAATAACTTAATGCGAGAAAAACTACATGACATTTTGTAAGTTAGGTTTGTTGAGTTCTTCTGCATCTTGCTTAAAGAATAATATCGAAATTCGATACCTTAATCAGTCACCTGATCTCTATTGTGACAACTGTCAATCAAATCGTAACAAGCTTAATTTCGTATCAATAGGTTGCATACTTACTTAGATAGACCACCCCCTTTCATTTTTGAATTTACCACAAATGACCCAGTCCTTAATTAATATACCTGAGAAATGTGAGTGTTTTGGAAAACTTTATTGAATACCAGCATCCCTTCCTCCCCGGGAGAGGTGCCTAAGTTTCCAATCATTGGATCGCTGACGAAACCCTTTCAGAACAAAGGTTCACGATTGAAAGACAAAACTAACCTTATCAGATGGCAAAAGGTTAGAGTTGAAGGTATTTGACGGTTGAAAGTGAACCTCATTGAGACCGCGCAAGAGAGGATTGGACCGCGTTATTTTGCGTTTTTTGCTCAGGGTTACGTCATTTAATTTTTTGGCACAGTATTAAAGTTGTTCCATGTATCTAGCAATAGCGTGTACTTTTCTCGTCAAAAGTCATATTTTCGAAGAATTACTGACAAGTGAAAAGTTACGGCCACTTTGATCAACAAATCTTTGATCAACAAACAAGGCATAAATAAAATAAACAATTCCTTTTGTTCCAAGATTCATAACAAAAGAAAACTTTTGTTTCAAGGCTTGAGTTACAAAATGTTCGGTTCTGAAAAACTAGCTGCACAAATCATTCCAAAAATATTCCGGAACAAATTGTACACGTATATCCTGTGTTCGGAGAGTTTCGCATGGCATTCCTGAAACCGATCTTTACACCGAAAGCTGGACTCCTCCAAGACTTAAAGTTCATTAATGAATATATCACTCAATTTTCAAATCAGAGAGAGTTCATAAACCCTTGGAACACCATGTGCTTACCTTTTTGCACCTTGCTATGTGGTATGGTAATCTGCCTCTCCTTATTCGGTGAACAGGGTCGTAAGGACAAATTACAAGTAAGGATCTTCACTCGAAGCAAGAGAGGATGAAGACACTTACAAGAACTTCGCGAAGCATAAAAGAAGGACAGTACAAATGACACGTGCAGTTCAAGAGCCCAATGTAAGGCATTATTTACCTGGTCTTTGTCATGGTTTTGTTTAATCAGCTGTTAATTGAAAGATCCATGGAACAATAGGCTACAGTAAATAATTGAAGATATTTCTGATCTTCCCTCCCTTAATGTAATCTCGAAAATTACGATAAACGAAGCGGGATTCATCTGGCTATGGAGTCGAATTTTTTTTCTGGAAGCGATAAACTAAACCACTGCTTGTATGAGCAGAATTAAACCAAAAGGGGAGTCAACACAAGGTAGCATTTGAGTGCTTCTTCTGTCGAAACAAAACTCCGGTCCACGAAACTGAAAAATTCCCTAGTGTAACTTTCCACTAGATCGCATTTTCCCGTCAACACAGTCACTGAGAAAAGTAGAACCAAGTATGACTTGTGGCAGACGATAGAAATAAAGAAAAACAGAAAGAAAGAAAGAAAAAATGCATCACCGTTGTCGGTCTTCTTTTGAGTCCATAGATGACATCATAACAACTGACGACCGGTGATTCACATGAAAGCTACCGAGCAGTACTTTCCTTTGGTGCTGTTTATTATTCTGTACAAGGTGGTTCTAACTTTCGAGTCTATGAATGAAATTCTAAAGTGTGACCATTCAACTAAAAGCTGTTGAGCAGTACATTCCTGTGGTACTGTTTATCTGACCATTCAAATGAAAACTCTTCACCAGTACTTTCCTGATTTGGTACTGCAAGTTTTTTTCTTATTATTTTACAAGAAATTTAAGATTTTTCCTGGGCTTTGATTTTTTTGGCTTTCTTAAGAGTGAGGTATGTCTCTGTCATTGTAGATCCATCCAGTATATTTTGCAGTATTTCTTCTTTTTCCTTTTTCTCTAGACACTTAAAAGGACTGTCAAAAGTTGGGACTACATTTCAAGCCGCCTTTGCTGGGTTTTGGGAAAAATTGGCAATCAGCAATAACCGCGCCTCGGGTGAACTTCGCTTGCAACTGCGCAAGGCCCACAAAGGAATTAAAATAAATACATTTTTTCTGACTAGTTTGTCTTTAAATCGCATTGAGTGAACAGATTGATCCTGTGTCGGTGCACCTAGTTCCCGTAACCTTCTCAAATTTCCCTCTTGACATCGGACAGTTTTAACACCTTACAGTCAGAGGTACACATTTTGCAGTCCTCGAACTTACGTACAATCTCTGAGTTGATTCCTCTACCTGGTTCACGATGGACTATTGTCTAGTATGCGCATATAGTGCAACTAAACACTGTTTATGGTAGAGACTTTTCAGTGCTACCATGTCCCCAGCACTAAGTCTCCCTAAAAGATAAAAATCGCTTACCTCCATGGCAACAGCTCGAACACGAGAATGTAGCTCCACTGTGTTTGCCTGAGATTTCTTGTCCTCTCCAACCTCTTCAATTTGGTTGCTTTGCACTACTCGCAGCATGACTTACTCCATGAAGCATTATGCTTCAAAAGTGTCTCAGCAATCCCCTCTCCTTCATCCAGCTCCGCTAAGTAAAGGTGAAGTTCTCCAGCCTCATAAAAACTCTCCAAATCCTTTTGAAGTGTGATGGATCCTGCACCACGGTTGCTGTTTCGAGTTTGCGGGCATTTGCTCCAGTTAACGCTGCTGGACAGTGATGCATTTTGGCTTGATTTCTTTTATTTTTATTTATTTATTTTGCTTCGCCTGGGAGTTACGTATATAAAAAACATTGAAGACAATTACAAAACCAGGCAGGGACACCACAACAGGAAGAACCAATTACTGTGGGCCCTATTTGGCCTACATCACGGCCCAGCAATAAAAATGCGGTTAACAATTTTAATTAGAGCACTTATTTTTAATATTGTTCTGTATAAATGGCTCATTAATGCAACATAATTTATCGTTGTTAGAAGTAAATGTACTATGACGAACATTTAACTTTTTCCCGAGTTACTGAAAAGAGGACCATCTATCTTTGCGGGGGGTCTCAGCAAGGCAAAACTTCAAAGCCGTTTATGGGGCATACTGTGAGAACTGAGTGGTTCTAAAGCAGAGGTGAGTCACCCTGCATATTTCTATAGATCTGCAAAATATGACACGAGTAACATAAAAGACACACTTTTCCAGCTATGCCGCCGGACTACGAGCTACATAATGCCAGAGGATCACTTGAGATTGCATGTGCATGCGCATGATTAGTATTAGAAGACTTAGTGCGCGTGACTTACAGTAGGTCTCGTTTAATTTTTCAATTTTTGGCCCAGCAAGAAAAATGGCCCAGCAATACAATACCTTCTCTAAACGGAGAGCGATGACTTAAGTGAAAGTTTTATAATCTACGTTCAAAAGTGAGACCGGACCACGTTCTTTTTTTTTGGGGGGGGGGGTGGGAATTAGAGAAATTACTCCTTGTCGTTGAGAGATGGAAAGAATACCAATCTGAAACGCATAGTTGAACTCTCGACCATATAGTTACCTATCAAGTTCTAAAAGTAAAAATAAAACTCTGCGGTAAAGCCATCTGAACCTGGGTTTTGTTAGTGGCCATTAATTTTATGGCGTTACAGCATTCCTCGAGCGTTACTCACCTTTGCAGGGTGCGGCCTCTTCTTGTGACAACATATTGTCAATGTTCTCAAAGAAATCTCTGAATCCTGGAAGTTGTGGGTTCATATTTTAGACGTGCTCCTCTTCTCGAAGAATCTTTTTCGGGTTTGGTTTCCGTCCTCTCAGCTGGACTAATAATTCAAGTTCATTCTGTGCCTCAGAATTGTCTCTTATCGCACAATTTAGTGTTTCACAAAATACCAACATACTCAGTTCCTCATGCGTTAAGAGTGGCGAAGAGGACAATTAAGTGACCATAAAAATGCTGCGTTTACTAATTCGCAAGTCGACACAAGTGAACGTTAAACCACAAGCGTAAACAGTCTCATCTTTATTTTAAGCCATCAATTAGCTCAGGCGTGTGTTTCTAGAAAGCCCCGGAAACTTGTCGGCCCCGAAAGCCATTTGTAAAAACGCGAACCACTCATTCTATAAAGCTGTCACTTCAACATGTCTTCAAGATAACAACTGTTTAACTTAAAGCAAAGTTTCATGCTTAGAAATATTTAATTTACAGGATGCATTGTGAATTATCGTGCTCGAAATCAGTCCGAAAACTTTTTGGGCTTTTGAGAAACGACACCAGCTTCCGGCGTTCTACTTAAATTCAGGTAAACTGCTAAGTTAAAAGAAACTAAAACCAAGCTAGTAAAAAAAAAAAAAAAGAAATGTCAAAACCTTAAATGGCGGCACTCGGAATCAAAGAGCTCCCTCATGGCTAAATCCTAATGTCTCTTTACATGACAAGCTCACATAAAAGTGACATTTAAAATATTTTATAAAATTTAGCAAAACGTGTCATCTCTCAGTGCTTTTGAAGGCGTCAAATCTTGACTGTTCTCGAGTAAATGATTACATTAAAGCACAGGGTTTCTAGTGGTGACTTGTCAGACGAAACAGCGGCTATTTAAACTGAGTTTTCAGAAATCAGTTTTTATTTCGGCTTTAGTATCTAGGCTTAATTTCCCAAGTAATGTTGCAACCTTATACTAAGCTTTCAACGTTTTCGTTATTTCGCGTGAAGACTGAAGCACTACCAAAACGTAACCGAAGCAAAAGAAGTCATTAAAAATGAACTGCACATAACTTAGTACATTTACAACTACTACTTGTAAACTACGTGCAACGCATCCAAACGTATAACTAATAAACCATTACCACCCTATAACCAAAAATTGTTCCCAATTGCTCCCAGGGTCTCTCATCCTCTCGCCCGCTCAGGCGACCCCTCTTCACGCTCCGTTGGCAGGGCAGGGGCTAAGCTGAACTAAAACAGCCTGTCTAAACACATTTAGGGAAACAATGCCACCTGAAGGCCGGGAGCACAGGGGGAGTTATTTCGTCAAGGGGATTTTTTTATCCGCACTTACCGATTTCAGTAGACGTTTGTTTATTTTATCGATAGAGTCTGTGAAAAGTGTGAAAGTGAAAATAGATGAAAGTGATAATGTTAAGTAATTTTTGACTACGACAAATTCCACAATTTAATTTTCGTTCTGTTGTGTTCAAAACTTGCATTTTTTCCGACTTTCTGGGGAATGAGCAAATTTGCTGTAGATGAGGTGAAAAATCACCAGAACCCACATCATTTAACTGAACCTAAAGTATTAATTACAGGCTATCTTTTGACAACTGAAAGCACCAAAGCAAACTAATAAACACCAATGGTCTCGCCAGTCCCTCTATTCCCTCCTCCATGTACCACAGTAAGGGTATGACCTTCCCTAAGACGTCCGAGAAGTAAGGGTGCAAAGGATAACTCAGCTGGTACTCAATGCTTTAGGCTCTACACCTCTTCATCGATTTAACGCAGAGTTAAACTTTTGGAAACCGGAGAGAATTAAAAATTAGCAATTCACAAGCAGCGCGCTCTAAGAATCCTGGGTTTGTGGCAGTAAAAAAATGTAATTTGTGGAGTGTTTCGCACTATAATTTGAAACCACTCTCAGCAAGTTAGGCGCTATACTCTGAAACCACCCTCATGGTGCTCTCTTTTGAGATTTCCTGGGACAGGACTTTAAGAACAACTTCTAAAGGTGATGCTATGGCGTAAGTCTTGTATGCATTTTCATGGGCAGCAAAAATAAGACCAAAGCCTGAGAGGCAAGCGCTTTGATTACCATCACCTCTTTCGAAGATCACCGCCCCAGAATCTCCTTCATCTGCGAATGGAGTTCTCTTACTTTCGATGCACAAACAGTTCTTGAGCCACAAACCTTCTTCACACACGACGGCCGGGGCATCTTTACACGCGTCACAAGAACGCTTCTTATCGATTTTTGTCATTTGAGGTGGAGTTGGTCGTGCTTCTGCACATTTTTGACATAAGTAGCTGTGCTTTCCTACATCGACCCACTCATCCCCTCTTTTTCGAAATGCGGGGGGTTTCAAAAACGATGGTGCATCAACGACAAGACGGCCTGTTGTATATCCTGTTGTCCTTCCACTCTTGCACAGCTCCTCGGCACTCAATATGGCCGTCGTTGTCGCTGGACTGCATGTGCCGCTTGGGTAGTCTCCTGTTCCAATCATCCGAGCTGTTTTACTCTTCCTTAAACGCTTAACTTCGTCCGCAGTCAATTTGGCAATGGCAGCATCAATGAAATATTCTTTGCCATCAGTCCATTTCACATTGTCACGGACACCAGCGACGTATTCTCCTACAACTCTGGGTGGCTGTTTAAAACCTCTCTCAAGACTTTTCTCGTGCTTGTCTATTTCCTCCAACGTTTCCTCGGAACTTCTGTCGGAGTCACGGTATTTTTTCTTTGTTGCTTTAAGCTTTTAAAATTTTTCTGACCACATCTCACGTCCTTGAAGGCTTGCAGACCGAGTCTCAGGGCAATCAGGTTCAGTGATTCTGTCTATCCATTTCCTGTATTCACTTAGGTGGTACTTTAGATAGTTCAGGTGGTCATTCAATCCAGGGTGAATAATCCCCGATTTTTGCTTGTCTTCTATCACATGATCACAAGACAGTACGTAAAAGGTACCACTGTTTTCGTCTTCTACAATAGAACCTAAGGTCCCAGATGCTTCTTCCCCATTTACGCCAATGCTTGCTCCCAAACAGAGCACCTCGCTCTGCTTTTGTGCCTTGTTTGGCTCCCACGGGTCTCGTGTTGTATACCAAAACCCATCCACAACGTCCACAACATAAGGCCCAACAGTGCGTGGAAACTCGGTTTCGCCAATGGGCACGTAACCTTTACCGAGAACATAAATAGTAATACATGGCTTCTCTGTCTGCTTTGATTCTGTGATTTTAAACGACGGCTGCACGGAAGTGATGTTGCGATGCTCGTCAAATACACGAAGATGCTTGTTTATAATTTCGCTGATGTGATCAACTTGAGATGCCTTCAATGCCTTGCGTTTACCAAAAGGATACACGATAGGCGTAACATTCAGTACCTCAGCTGCGTCGTTGTACATATCGGACCATCGAACCCTCTCTCCAAAGCACATTTCGGCGTCTTTTTTCAATCTTTCTGGTATACCAGACTCACCACTAAACACGTACAAATGAACCACCACCCGGTCCTCATGTTTGTATGGCAACACACGCAAGCAGTCCTCATGCTCAGCTTCAAACTTCTTGGTTGCCGTAACGATGTTTTCCAATTCTGAAAAATAAAAAACACAGTTTCATGGGTCAGTGAAATAAAAAAATTAGTTATTTCAATATTTGAAGCAACTGGTGATTAAAAAAAGGCATTTACAAGTAGAGAGGAATTGCATTCACATTATCTTACTTGACATAATACTACATAAGCCCTGCATCTATCTTTCTCAAAAAGATGGAGGAAAAGCTATAGATACACACTCTTGCTTTCCAGTTTACAAGCCGTTCCCATTTGCACACTGGGTTTATTTGTGCAGGTAATCACATGATTTCGAGTGCAAATTGGAATAAATAAGAACGAGTTAATTGTTTAAATTTGTGCTCTTTGATACCACACTTCGTCCGCCCGTCTGTTGTATTTTGTCGAGAGATAATATGGACCACTCGTCCCGAGATTGATAGGTCTACGGTTGATGTAGTGATGAAATAAGCAACTGGACAATTCTCTCCCCTGGTCTGGAGCATTTTGGCCTGAAACTGTCTTGGCTTTGCGCTCAAACCTCCAGGTCTGGTCTTCATTGGCCCTTCAGCAAACTTAACAAATTCGAGGCCGTCATCCCCTTTCATCAACATCATCACATCCTATATTTAAACACGATAATCATTTTGAAGCAAAATGTTTGCGGGGTCGTGTTTCACTTTCCCCTCCAACACTTGTCAGGACGAACTAAATTCTCTGTCACATACAACGGAAACTACGACGCTACAGCCTTTGTTTTTCAAGTATCTATCAATACAAGCGCTGTCATCATTACTTTCAGACTTTGTTTCATAATCTTTGCCTTCACACGACGCAGAAAAAAAGGCAATTCAGTGCAGAAAAAAGGAAATTCAGTGCAAAAAAGAGGAAACACACAAAGCATTCTGATTGGTTAAAAAACAAAGGAACTCAGAGAGCCAATCAAACGCGACCTCCGAATGGCGCAAAGTTTGGATACACTGAAGGGTTGCGAGCGAAAATGATGGCTGGCGTTTTTAGCAGGTTTTCTATCGCGACTGCAACAACAATAGAGGAACTGAAAAACAGCTCTAAAACGAGAAGACTGCGAAAAGCACTACTTTTTGGCTGTCGGCTTGGAAAAAGTGGTGTTTAGAGAAGGAAATTACCGACGAAATCGAAAATTACGAGCCGAAAATTTACTCAGCATCGCATAAGATGTATTACGGTTTGTCGTATTGCAACAGACGCTGTTTTTTTTTTTTATTAGAAAGCAGGCCCACACAGGGCCTAACCAATTCGAGCGGCGGCTGTAGCACATGAGACCAAAATCGACCAATCAGTTCTGATGTACGTTTCATTTGTTTACAGACAAAAATGTTGAAAATTGTTACCAATATCTCTGTTATGACCAAGACATTAGAGACTTGATTTTCCTTTATGACGCTCTTAATGGTATTTCTAATCTAAACGTTGACAACTACGTTTCTTTTGTTATTTACAGCCGAAACCTGACTTAGTCTTAATCCTACTCTCATGTTAAGACTTCCGTCCTTCTGGAGTAGTACGTTTCAGGCTTCTTACTTCTTAATCGGATTGTAAACCCTCTATTCGATGCAGAAAAGCCTTGCACTAGGCCATTTGCTAGAGGCTGTTCCTTCCACTAAAATCAATGTTTGTTCTTAAGAGTAGTCCATCTGTTTTCTTTAACTTTCTACGGGGAGGCGCCTCCCATGGGTAGCAACGTCCTGTTCGTGCCTCGTTCAATTGGGTAGTACTACTTTTTGTGCTCCTTTTCTTTCTGCTGTTTCTTTGTCGTCGTCGTCGTCGTCGTCGTCGTCGTCGTCGTCGTCATCATCATCATCCACGGACAACTCATTTCTAGAACCAGAACGTCCTTGCTTCATTGTTATGTTATCATAGCAGAATTCACGACTATTATTATTATTATTATTATTATTATTATCATCATTATTATTATTATTATTATCGGGGGGCAAAGGCGCAGCTTACGCGAAGTCTCCTAAACGTGGCTGAATCACAATAAGGTACAACTAGGTAGGTGTTATTATCATTATTATTATTATAAATAGTTATTTTCCAGTTTGTTTAAGGTGATTCCAGCGAAATAGAGGGAATATTTAAAATTTTCTAAGACTTGGAACAACTGGCAATTATGTTTAGAACATTCAAAAATGCAATAAAAAAAAGGGGTCACCGAGCTTGTTTTCGGACAACATGGATAGCCATTTATAGCAACTATACGACCCCCAAAGTTTTCCTGAGAATCCCTAGTAATCAGAAAGGAGAACTATAATTGCCTTAAAAAGTGGTTGCTTGTATTGAAATATTGGAGCAGTTCAACCAAATAGACAGTTATCTTGCACTGAACACTTTTAGTTGAACAGGAATTAAGGATATGAAAAAATTAAAGAGTTTGCTGCATGCGTACATACCCTGCCGTACCTAAAGACGTGTGGTTTTCGGCATATAAATACAAATATCTCAAAGCAGAATTTTTAACTTTTCTTGAAATTGCAATATGTTGTACTCGGCTGTGTGCCATTTGAAATTATGTATTAAAAAATGGGGGTAACCGAGCTCATGTAGGAGAAAACGACCTGTTATTTCTCTGAACTGCTCAGCTTTCATAGAAAACCTATCAATTTTCGAAGGTGTGCGCGCTAATCACGCAAAAAAAAAGATGCACAGAAAGGATGCGCAATGCAACTGAAGGGAATCACCTTAAATAATTGAAGCAAAATTGTGGAGTATTTTACAATCGCTTGTAACCATAGGGTAGAGTTATTCGAAAAAGTGCTTTACTATTACAGTGGAATGACGATCCCCTATTTAACGAAGACCCCGGTAAAACGAACGATATTCTTCAGCCAAGTAGTAGTAAAATGTATGGAAAAGAACCTCGATATGACAAACCCCCGTTATAACGAACAAATTTTTCCAGTTCCTTGGTAGTTCGTTATATCGGGGTTCCACTGTATTGAGTGCTGGAATCGAATGCGAGCATTTGGATTGTGGAGTCCATCATCAATCAGACTGCACCAACCGAGCAGTGTCAAATTTAGGCTTTACCTCGGTGTAAGAACCTGTGAAAGGCACGGATGACATAAAATAAAGTAAAGAAAACATTTTAAACAATAGCGCACAGCAAAACAATAGCTAACAAACAAAGAGAATCTTGTCAGGTTTTTACACCGGGGTAAACTCCAAACTGATGAACTGGTGTTTACAAGCTCGAGGGTTGAACACGACGTTAAGCAGGCAAATTGTTCGCGGATACCTGGACCTTCCTTGATCACGGTGGACAGGAGTGGTTTTTGCGAAAAAAGCACTTTCAAATGGTTATTAAAAATCATTTTATGGCCAGGGAAAACTCCAAAGATTTATGCATTTTTGGCGTCGCAGCCAGTTGCACTTGCACTCTGTCATTTAATTCATTAGTAATTTAGTGACAAGTATCTGTAAGTACCATATGTTTTAGTTTCAAATAATCTCTGTATCAGTTTTTCCCATTCTTTATGTTGTACTGGAGGTGTACTTTAAAATTGCACGGTAAAATGTATTTCGAGTATATGGTAGTGTATATCTACGCTGTATCCTGTAAGTTATCTAAGGTAGCTATTTGTTTATTAATTAAACGATTAGTTTATTTATTTATTTATTATATAATAATTTATACGTAAGTGATGTAGTCATGACACAAGACCGTCTCTTCCTTCTTGAAGCTTGATCAAATTGCATTAACGTGTACGTGCCGGGTAAACCAAACTCACTTCTATCGCTATTATATTCAAAACTATTACATTCAGCTGCTGCACACTCCTTTCCACGACTCCGGCGTTTCCTTGTCTTACTTTTTTTTGCCTTTGAGTTTCTCTTGGTCCATTTTCCAGGATTTGTTCGACTTTCAGAGCAGTTTGTACACCATTGCGAACGAGAGCAAAAAGGGCGGAAGGAAAACAAATACAGGTTTATCCTCGTCCCTGTACAGAAATTGCGCCTGCTAGACGAAAATCCAGCGCCGGATTTCTGAGAAGGAGCAGAGAATTCGAAACTGGACTATTTCGGCAACCCATTAAAATATTTGTCTTTTGTTATTGAAGAAAAAATCCCCCAAGCCATTGATTTCCAAACACTTAACCACTCGATCACTTAAGTCACCTGTGTGCAATTGTTTTATTCTAATGTTTTTTTTGAGTTAATTTCTTAAGCTGAATTTTATTGAGTTCTTTGGGAGCCAAAGACGGAAAGTAATTATAGTGGAAAATGATAAGATCCGGAGAGAATTTAACAGCATTTGCTTTCCCACCACTGCAAGAAACCCCCACACTTTGGCTTGTCATATACTACTGGTATCTTGCGTTCAAATCCTATAAAGGCATAGCGAGGCTACACAGAATTACATATTCTGCAAAACCAATGAAACGAATTATTTAAACCAAAAACCAGTAAATCAAAAGCATTCACTGTTCTCATACCACAGGCAGCTTTATCTGGAATTTTAACCGTTAAAGTAGACTCAATTTTAAGTCGAATTGAAATAAAATTGCTTAAATTAACCAACATTGCATTCTTTATAATTATGGTATTTGATGTTATTTCGTTCAACGAAGGAGAACGCATTCTTAATCATGTGTTGGGTGTCCTGTGTCATACAGCCCCCCCCCCCCCCAAATCGAGATTTTCTCCGTGATGGTTGGGTCGTCGACGCCCCACCCCCCTCCCGCCCCCAAAGATGTTTGCAGGATACTACGCTCGGCCGGGAACTGTTGTGGACTTTGGCCTCGCTTTCATGACGCCTAGGCCCCAAACGGTCAATTTAGCGTATAAACACACATGGATTCTAGTTGAGATATTTTCTTTATTTTCTTCGAGCTTATTAGAACGTTTTCGAGTTTCCCAACAAGGCACGGTTTGACCTAGGATGTATTAAATAAATGTAAAGAAGTTCCTCGCAGTTATTAACGCAACTTATGCAGTTGCGAAAAGAAAGCCTGAAAAAATCAGGCTTGCCGGGATTCGAACCCTGACCTCTGTGATACCGGTGCAGCGCTCTAACCATATTGAGCTAACAAGCCAACTGGGAGCTGGTCATTAATTTGGTTCGTACTATACCCGGGAAAGATGAAGATGAAATTATGAATATATGAAATTCATATATGTGAACTGCGGAATGAAGAAGTAAATGTAAAGAAGTTCCTCGCAGTTATTAACGCAACTTATGCAGCTGCGAAAAGAAAGCCTGAAAAAATCAGGCTTGCCGGGATTCCAACCCTGACCTCTGCAATACCGGTGCAGCGCTCTAACCAATTGAGCTAACAAGCCAACCGGGAGCTGGTCATTAAATTGGTTCGTAATATACCCGGGAAAGATGTATTTGCTCGTGTAGATGAGTAAATTTTGTCAATTTTTTCATGTTGCAAATGTCTTTGCTAAACTGGCATGTCAGTTTCATTTGCCATAGAAAATTTGTCTTGTGAATTTTCTCTTGTAAATAGGTCATTAAAGATTTCTGGAAAATTTGTTCCAGGCCCTTTGTTAGTACATGTTTTGAGGCTTTTGTGCTGTCTAACCAAGTGTTTCGGCTCGGTTGGGCGCTCGCTGTTCCACTGAAGGAAAGACATTGCTAGCACATATTCAAGGACATTTGTCGTCAGCAGAAAATTTGTTCAGCACGGTCAAATCATTTCGCACCAATTCTCAGTCAAAACAATATGTAAACCCGAGCTCGTTTAACAAAGACTCACGCTTTCATTTTGAGGAAAGCAAAGGACTCAAAAGCTTTTGTCTCCTTGATGACAACTTGGGAACAAGAAGCGTCGGCTGTCTGATAGGATGCAACCAGCCGAACGCACTCTCTCAATCTTCGATTACTACTAGTTTACCCTCCACGGCTGCTCATTCATGATGTTTTCAGAACTGAAGTTTAACATTGTTAACAAATTAGCAAGGCAAGAAACTATTTGGATGAATAATATGACTGCCTCCACGAAAAATCCTTATAACTTCCACGAAATGAAGATTTTACCTTCAAGTTCAGCAAGTTCTTTCTGCCCTAAGGTCCATGACAGACTATCCATCAAAGTGTTAAAAAGCGAGGGATTTATGAACAATTTGCTACCACTCGGCAATTCTGACAGGCTTGAAAGAAGTTCCGTAAGGACATTAGTAAACATGAAACAAAAGTCCCTTCAAAGAGCTCCCCAACTGGTCAAAACGATGATGCCAATACTAATAATTTGGATGCTGTTGCGTTTAGTGCCGATAGCGGCCAAATAAAGCATTCGAATTCGAACCCGCGTCGCCACACGTTGTTTAGTTATTTTCCTAAATATCGCCTGCACAAATCACACAGTGGCGTTAACAGTAGTCAATAGATTAGCGAACTAAACACTTCGTAGTGGTACAGCAAATGACTGATGTAAGTAAATAAGAGCGTCTATTATGCTCCAGACATACAGCTCGCAGATACAGCAGAGTGCCAGTGGGCAGAACGAGTTGGTCAGGCTGAAATCATTGTTGAGACTGTTGAGAAAAGCTAACTTCAGCCCTCTATCACGGGAAAAAGTATGTGCGTAGTTCGTTTCGTGTTAGACAGATCATACAATATTTGTGACAAACGGGGCCCAGTCAGCATCGATCATATTCTACTAGTAATAGTTGACACTACAGCTGCCTCCGCTGTTAGGAGTTTTTGTGAACGTATTTATTGATTTTGAAGGTTTCCTTTTTCTTGATTTACTTAGAAACACTTTTGTGTGGCATTTATTTTTCTGTAGTATAATTTAGGTTTCAGATTGTTTCTGCAGAAGCAGGCCAAGTGTAGATTAGCACTCAGTCCAGTGCTAAGAGATTTCACTGACGTTACGGAATCGCGCAAATTGAAACGCGTTGATCACTAATGCAAATGAGCTCTCGGTTTTACTGTCAACCATGGAACTTCTTTGGGTGAAATCATTTGCCGCATACGCGTATAGCTGTCGCTTTAGCGCGTGCGAAGTTTCCTTTGTTTTTAGCCACAAAACAATAGAAAATTCGCACTGCCAAAGCGACAGCTATACGCGTATGCGGCAAATGAATCCACCCTTTGTGTCTGGGTATTGTTTGGGTGCAAATTAGTCGAACCTTTAATTGAATGAGGGACACATTTGAAGAGGAATAAGTAGTAAGAGAATAAAGGTGAAGCTAACTGCTCGAGTCGCGTGCCTTAAAATATAAACAGCAATGTGTGGTAAACGATTTGTTCGTCCTATACTGCCGAAATAAAACTTTTTTCTTTCGATAATCTAATTTCTTTATTAGAACAAACATTGTAGTGGTAAGTTCATTTGGAAATTGCACTAAAATGCGGGAGAGCAACTTCCCGTGAGATGGAAATAATTTCCAAATACGCAATGTAAACAAAGCCACGACGAACATAACTTCTGATACAAATGCGCTTTCTTGGACGCATTTCTTACATTACAAGCAAGATTTTTCACAGAGACAATCAACTACATCAATTAAATTCGAAATCAATCAAGTAAAATCGCAAAAGCAGCTATATTTGTTAATGTACTGAAATTCCATAGTTGCCCAAAACATCTTGCAATGTATTTATAACCTGAAATGTTATAAATGAGGTCGCAGCTCGACTTGCAAGTATACAAAAACTTAAAAATTCGACCTAGAAATTTCTCAAGACATTCACTGTTTCCCCGGGGGGGACTCCCATATGAAAGTGACGGGGATGCTCGTCGTCTCGCTTAGGGTTGTAAATTGCAGATTTTGGTCTTACTTAGGGTGTTGAGGACGGAAAGCCAATATTTTTACCCACACAGGTATCGCTTAGGGTTGTGTGTCAAGAAATATCTATATTATACTGTGTTTAATGATCTCCCTTAGGAAATAAAGCAGGAGCCACGCCCAGATTGGTCTCCTTTAGGGTGTTAATTTTAATTTTCCGACGAGCACCTCGTCACTTTCATATGGGAGCCCCCCCCCGGACTGTTTCTATGAGCTATTTCCGAGGGGAAGTGCTACAGTTGTGTTTTCCTCACGCGACCTAACACAATCTTGTAACGCAATATTCCTCGCGAGTTTTAAAAAACAAAACTGATGTCTGTAGGGATTACTGGTGTTCACCCCGAGATTCACTCGTTCGCTAAGCAATGCTTGCTTGTTTGTGGACCGAGTCTTTCAGTCCCCCAAAGTGATTTGTGTCTGACAAATCGTTTCCAATCAATGATTTGTGTATGATGCGTGTCTGACAAATAGTCATACGCAGCGTCTCTGGATCCATAATTTCTTACGCCAAACTCGAGAATTTACTCGAAATTTACGTTGGCTTTCTACGGGAATAAAATGAGGAGAACGGAACACATGTGCGGTTAAGGAAGCACTCGCAGTATGACTGAGGGGAAAACGACCCACGCGTTTTCTAGGAATACCGTGCACCCCCTAGATAGAGATTTTTGATTTACTAACAGCGTCACATTACCCATATATTCCCTTCAGGCCTGCCTTCAGGCATTTACAGATGCTACGTCATCATTACCCATTTATTCCGTTCGGGCGTTTAGTGGTGAAACATCGTCATTACCCACTTATTCCGTGCGCGCCCTGTTCTGGCAAATCGAGATTTGATCTGGTATATATACTGTATATTTTAACTGTAAGTACTTTATTTCCCTTTACTTTATATACGCGCGAACTATAAGGATGCCTACTCGGGATTTTGCCCCTAGGCAAGATCCCTGCGGGGGCAACAATTGCGTGTAGTGACATTATTCACGGTAAACAAACTGGAGAGGTAACAGTTTCGACGCCTCCCTCAGGAAAGAGATATTTGTTCCCTCCACACCACTTTTTAATCGCGACAACTAAAAAAGCGGCAGATCAGAGTAGGCAGGAAACGACCCAAACGAAAACCGGCAAACAAACAAATGTCAAGCCCTGTAATGGGATGAAGTGTATTGTGATGAAAAGTAATGGGATGAAGAAATGTAATGGGATGAAGTCATATCAATTTCAAGCCCTGTGATGGGATGAAGTATAGTAAAGTGTATGTATGTAAGTGTATGTGTATGTATGTCAATAACCGTCCCACGGACGAGATCTCGTGGTTGCTGTACAGGGAACCTACGCTCATGAGCAGATCACTTTAGTGGCAAAATGATATACATAGATAGGCTAGCCTATAACAACAGAGCTCCCAAAGAATAAGCTGGTGTTCGATTCTCAAAAAAAGTCCTGAGACTTTTCGGGCCAAGATATATTTCGGGGCTTTTTTCAGGCTCGTTCTCTTTTGAAAAGTGTTTCTCAAAAAGCCCAGTTTTCTCGGCTTTTGTTGCTTCACAATTTGTTCACTTTCTTTGTCCTCTGAAGAACAAATTACAACTTGAAAGGGTTCTCATCAGATGTAAGCCTTACATACGTTTCTATTCCCTGTGAAAGAAAATGCCACACTTGGAAAGGACAACACGCCCTAATAGGAAATGATTATTTTACTTTACTGTAAAAGACCGGAAAAACAATATTGAAACTGCTGGCTTGTGTGTGTCTGATTGAAACTGTTGGTTTTGCTTTAGGTGAGATATTGTTCAAGTCTACAACAGGTAAGTGGACTCAACTTTGTCGTTTATGTGTCAAAAATTCACTTAAGTCTGAAACAACTTTCACTTTAAAAGCACTCTAAAGGAGAGAGAAAGGTCACGCTAGCATTAACATTGAATCTGGACGACACCGTAAACCTAAATTACCTGGAACTCTTAGGATATGTTAGCACTGCTTCTCTAACAAATTGAAAACGAAAGCCACTTTTTGTTTGGAAGCAGTACAGACCTATGAGTCCGCATCTCTGTCAGCATCCTCAAAGGTTTTTTTGTTCGTTTGTTTGGTTTTGAGTTTGAGTTTGGTTCGGTTTCCAATTAATTTAGTTATTATTCTTGAGTCTAAACCATGTCAGGGTAGCGGGTTTCATGGGTAGGGAGGGCGTGGGGAGGTTAATTTAAGGGGGAGGTATAAGGAAGGATTTTTGTTAAAAAACTTCGGGCCACTTGGTCAGCGGTTTAGTAACTTGGCAACCAAACCGCTCACCAAAGCATTGTTGGAAATCTGTATGTTTCTGTTTTCCTTCGCTCCGGGAATGCTCGCATATAAAGTACACAGACTGCGAAGTGTGAGTCTGATATTGTGCTTGTCTGTTTCTTTTCACGAGCACAAACACTGAATAATAACCACCGATTATAGCACTTTTCGTTCACGTTTTTTTTCAGTCCACGCAAATTGTTCACGCCAAGCTTCAACAAGCTGTGTACTACAGCAGAATCCTGATAACTCGAACCGTTAGGTTAAACACGTGTAAAAAGTTTCGAAATATCGAGTTATTGAAAGTGTAAATGAAAGTAAAAATAAGAGAAAATACATTTGATCTGAGTTAGCGAGAAGTTCGAGATACAGGGGCTCGAGTTGTCGAGATTCTACTTTGAAAGCACGACCATATAACCAACACGTCTCGTCATGCACAAAACGTGTAAATAGTGTGATTCCTATTAAAGTTGATTTCCAGTCCGCACTGCGCAAGCTCAACGGTTTGTTCTGGTTTTTTGTTTTGAAAAACTACTTACGTCGTGTACGACTTTATGAAATGTACCAATTCGTGACGTCTTACATAAAGTGAAATTACAATTTTTGCCCTACGTTCAAAACATAGGTCTTAGCCAGACTGCGGTTTGCGCTTTCTGTGTTTGTTTGTTTGTTTGTATATATGTAACCTGTTGCTGTTATTATATGTATTTTTTTATGTACGTATTTATGATCCGAGGGAGTCCCATGTGAGACTGGGTGGGGATGCTCTCCATCCAACCTCTAAAAGATGCCATTTTAAAACAGACGGAGAACTCGAGACAACGAGCATCCATGCACCTTTCACATGGGAGTGCACCCCTCAGGGAAATTTATGTGGCACTATGTGGCACCAATCAGATTGAGGCTACTATGCTAAGAGTACATTCTACCAGTGAAAAAGCTGGTTAGAATCTGCTTACTGAAGCTGAAGGTCAGACAAGATTAAGCTTACCGGCCATGTTGAATATACCTGGGGACAGAAACGATCAGCGCAAATGTGCTTTTCTACTTTTTCCTCTGGAATATTATATTTTGAGTAAAGGCTTGGTGTGGTGGAATTGATGGTAATTTCCAAAACCTATTGTAAGGGCAGGTAAAATTGAACTTTGTCGTGGCCAACGGTGGAACATGACAAAAACAACCCCATTCCAAAAATAGACTTGTTGACAAGAAACTGTAATGTAATTTGTTCTTTTATGATTTGAGTTATGAAACAGCTGTTTTGGTTATGTATCTTTGAGCAAGATGTTGGTTGAAAAGATTGTATCTGTGCTCGATGTATCTGTGGATAATTTTGATTGTACTTTTCAAGGTTTTTGAAACAGCTTTGTTTGGTAATTTGAAATTTATAGCGACATGTTAAAGATGATTTAATTAATTGTGAAGAAGTTGACCTTTGGTCGGAGAGTAAGGTGAATTTGCAAAGAGTAAATGGAGGCTCAGTGAGGACTGTGCTTGTGGATATGAACTTCCATGGGTAAAATTATGTTGAGAAACATTGTGGCTAATTTTGGCCAATTTTGGCTCACTTTGAGGCATGTGTGATTTGTAGTCCACGTGATAGGCGTGTGAAACAAGTCAGTGTAATCTTGAAGCGTTTAGTCTGCAATTGCATAAATTAGTTTGTTCATTCAAGCGTGTCTGTAGGTTTTTAAACCTGTTTTCTCTTCCCATATTAAGGTTAAGTTTTAGTTTACAATATTATGTCCATGATTTGTATCAGCCATATCCACAGATTTTCCAGCCGACATAGAAATGATTTCATTCTTGGTTTTATCACAAACAGGAACATATGGCATGACAATTTGTTTGAAAAACGACCTTTGCCCTCTTTCGGTCTTCAATTCGCATAAACAAGTTTGTGCAACTGTCAGTGCCAATGGCTGTCCTCTCCTCAAATTATTGTCTACTACACTTGTTTCTTTCACCTCTTGTTGTGATTACGATTTATATCATTCAGTAGTATGTGGACAATTATTAGTTGACCTTAACTGAGGTTTCAGTTTTAGATTTAATTTGAAATTTTTATGCAGTTGTTTTGCTCTAGAGTCAGTTTGACTTTCCAACCTGTGGCCTTCTAGCCCGATGATTACTCTATCTCCCAAATTTGGACTATCTGGGTTTTTAGCAGGATTTTGTTTTGCATTCCAAGGGTATTGCTGAGTAAAAGATAAAGCTGTTTTCAAAACCGTTACTTTCCATCAGCGTTCATACAACCAGCATGAGAGTTGAGATGAGCGTAATGCAACAATTGCAACAATATGCACTCAGTGTATTATAGTGGAGGGGGAAATACTCGTATGTGTTGTTTTGTCCTGAGAGTGTGCCTTAAAAATCGCAAATAAGCTAGAAAGAGATTTGACATTTCAACATAGGTCAAGCACGCAATGCGAGCCTATGTTTGTCGACCTCGATTTATATCATTCACTAATATGTGGACAATTATTAGTTGACCTTTACTGAGGTTTCACTTTTAGATTTAATTTGAAATTTTTATGCAGTTGTTTTGTTCTAGAGTCAGTTTGACTTTCCAACCTATGGCCTTCTAGCCCGATGATTGCTCTATCTCCCAAAATTGGTCTGATTGGGTTTTTAGCAGGATTTTGTTTTGCATTCCAAGGGTATTGCTGAGTAAAAGATAAAGCTGCTTTCAAAACCGTTACTTTCCATCAGCGTCCATATAACCAGCACAAGAGTTGAGATGAGCGTAATGCAAAAATTGCAACAATATGCACTCAGTGTATTATAGTGGAGGGGGAAATACTTGCGTGTGTTGTTTTGTCCTCAGAGTGTGTCTTAAAAATCGCAACTAAGCTAAAAAGAGATTTGACATTTCAACATAGGTCAAGCACGCAATGCATGCCTATGTTTGTCTCCCCCATCATGGACGTGAGCTTTACTCTCGATGAAATTGAAGAAAGAGACATTGAGGTGAGGTGTTTACGGGAAACAGGAAGAAATGCCTGCCCGTGTTGTAGTGTAGGGAGGCAGGGTGGCCGAGTGGTTAGGGTGTTGGACTTCGAGTCCGTGGGTCCCGGGTTCGAATCCCACTCTGAGCACTTCATGGATTTGTTTCACGGCAGTCCCGAGTTATAAATCCTTCGGCTGCGCTTGTAAATAGCCAACTGGTTTGCCTCCCGTCAGTTGGATTTCTTAAAACATGTTATGTTATGTTTCATTTGTTTCAGTTGCTCCTTAGCTCTTAGAATTGTAAAGCGCTTAGAGACGTTGTAATAAGCGCTATATAAGCTTTGTATTATTATTATTATTATAGTGCCCAGCAGTTGTCATCGAGCACAAGGAACTGCAAGCTTGTGCATGAACACATAGTGTGTGTTGCAGGACGATTCTTCCGAAAATGACGAGGTATTTAAGTCTACTTTATTTTTCCCATGTGTAAAAATTTTCGTACAGTTCCAAACATGCACTCTATGTCATTTCTCGTTATGACAGAGACACACATACTCCACCAACCCTGAGATGTTCGACACCGGTATGCGCTGATTCAGAGCGATTGTCCACTGACTGTCCGAAACAAGATACCTTTGGAAGTGGCTATACTATGCAACAGTTCAGAAGCATGATTTCTGCAAATGGGTTGTCAAAGATTCCTAAAAACAACTTTTAATCAGGTTTCCTCATCGTCTCTCCCGTCATCAGAGGTCATGATGTACTTCTCTTTCACTGAATCCACTTTTCTCTTTACACTGACCAGCACTCGTTAGAAGCAAGACATCAATCTTTGGATGCGCTGGCGTTTACCTGGGCCCGCTTGTTTGAAAGCCAATTAACGCTGACCGGGGATTAAAATTTAGCAAACTGTTTCCCTTGTTAAAAAGAGTTTCCACAACTAATTTGAAGTGGCCATTTGAAAGTGACGAAAGTCTGTTAGGAATTGGAAGTTGCGTTACGTCACGTAGCGTGATGCGTCTAGTAACTTCAACGTGATTATCAGGTTATGTGACATGTGAGTGTCACGTAAGAAGAAAAAAACGTTTCAGATTGTTTGCTTGTTAGAATGATAACTGAAGATCAAAGAAAAGAGAGGGTAAAGCAAAGATTGTGCAGATTTTAAACGACAGTGGATCTTTATATTACGGAGAATCTAGATCGCACAGTCCTCAAGCGTAAAACAGCGCTAAATTCTCCAACACAGTACTCCTCCGACCCAGATTATGAAAACAGAAGTGGACAAAATTTTGAACGATTCAACGACGAACACCTGAAACCACCAGTGAAGATCGCCATGACCGAAGAGCTTGAAGCTAGTATAACAAAGTGAAAATCAGAGGTGCACATGGAGGATCTGCTACAGTATAAAGCTTCTCAAGAAATTAAGACAAAGATTGGACGATGAAGATACTTCAGTGGATAAATTTTGGTTGAAAGACTCGATTCAGTCGATGCAACTAAATAATTGACCTAATTGCAAGTGCGACGGCCGAGGGTGTCGAAGACTGTATCAAGAAAGAAATGAAAAATAGCGATGGTGTGAGAGAGGAACTGAACGATGTTCTGATAAGATTCAGTATACCCACCACCGCCTGAGTCAGCCACCAGTGAGTGTATACTCCCCGCCCGCACAAGTGATTGCAAACACAGCGCCGGAAAGCTCCCAGCAAAACAAAGTGAAAGCAAAACTTAGCAAAATTTAGCGGGAAATTCAAGAGTGGGAGGAATTTTGGGATGCGTTTGAAAGCACCATCGACTAAAACAACAGCCTCACAGCTGTGTACAAATTTGCTTACCTGAAGTGTTTTGTCAATAAACCGGCCAGATCAACCTTCAGTGGATTCGCATCAACAAACTACGCAGCCGCTGTTGATGTTTTGAAGAAAAGATATGGAAAGGAAACTGCCATACAGCGTGCTCATACAAAAGATTTGCTGAATTTGCCTCCAGTGTTCAGTGATAAGGATACACCCCGTCTGAGAAAGTTATATGATGGTTGCCAAGCTCATTTAGAGGGCTCAAGGCTCTCGGAGTGAACGACAATGTTCACCTTTGCGGCAGTGGTAGTTCCCGCTGTTTTTCAAAAACTGCCTTTCGAGGCCTTCCGTTTGACCATTACAAGGGGAACTGATTTTCTGGACTGGACAATGGAGGATTTGCATGACGTGATTTTGAAAGAATTAGAACTGAGGGAAGACCATCATTACAAAGTGCCTTCGAGAGCTAGAATGCAAGAACACAAAAATGGCACCAAGATAAATAACACGCTTCTCACCAAGCAAGAGACTGAGAACTGTGCATTTCTCCTTGGGAGACATACCCATGAGAACTGCAGGAAATTTAAAGATGTGAGCCTGCGTAAGAGTACTTTAGTTAGGTTTGGCACATGTTTTAAATGTTTGCAAAAGGGGTCCAGAGCCCGAGAAAGTAAATCAAGTGAGTTATGCAATAACTGTTATGTTTTTGTTCGTAATGTTTTTCAATGCATTGGCAACTTTTCATAACGCTTGAGTAAAACTTTTTAAAAATCAACACTTTTAAGCTCAATGCAACAGTGCAAACGTACGTATTTGTGACCTCTCACGCAAAAACGTACACCAACGGCTTTCTGTTTTTGAATGGAATTCCGTTTGCTAGCCGTTCAGAATAAATTATGCATCCTTTCGAACGGCTTGGGTCATCCGTTCAAAAAAATATTGCATCCATTCGAACGACTTCAGCAATAATCCATCAAACGGCTTGGATCATCTGTTCGGAAAAAATATGCAGGTGTTAGAACGGGTAGTGCCATCCGTTCATGGAAAAAATTCATCCGTTCTGCGTTCCTCCGTTCACTTATTCAATCTCTCGGCCGACAAGTCTGACGCGGATGAAACAAACAATTTCAGACAGTAGCGTGCCAAATAAATGTTATGCAACGCTTTAATTTGTTCGTTAACACCGTGTAAAAACACAAGCAATCATAATTGTTTTTAAAATCACCGAAGCGCACTATAAATTGTAGTTAAAGGACGTTCATTATTGACGAGTTGTTTGCACATTTTGGCACGCCTGGGACTCAGGGACATATTCAATGTAAATGCTGTGTGATTCGCGAAACATTTCTTTCTCAATGTGAAAACATATGGTTGTTTGCTAATGAAAAAAGCAGGCTATAGGACATTTGGAATCTTGTTTACTCGTCATCAGGCGACTTCTCATAGACAACCTTAACTTCGCCGTTTGTGGACAAACAAGCACTTGACAGATTCCAGTTGCAGCACTTCGTCGCGCTATCTCAAAGGAATAACCACGCTGCAATCTTGCTTAATTTAGGACATTTCTCGTTACATACAGGGCCCAAAATACATTCAAAGGAACTTCGTCAACAACACTGAGACGGGAGTAAAGACGCTGACAACGTTTGGGCCAGAAACGAAACAAAATTTATTGACAAGATAAATTGTCCCCTGGGAAGGGAGGGAGGGGACAAGATTCGACTAACAGCGAGCACGAGGAATATGACATCCGAGCCTACGGGGAATGAAATGATGCAACGCGACTAACAATAATTAACTAGTTTTAGCTAACGCCAACAACATTCAAATTATTTACATAACGCTCCACACTGAGACGGGAGTAAAGACGCTGACAACGTTTGGGCCAGAAACGAAACAAAATTTATTGACAAGATAAATTGTCCCCGAATAGAGATTGAGGAGGCCCAAACGTTGTAAAAAAAAAAAATAAGTAGGAAATGAATTGAAAAAAAATGTAGAAATGAAAATAAAAAAAAATGGGTAGAATGCTAGTAAATGATCAATAAAGTCAGGAAACCATAAGGCCAGCGGCCATTAAGTCCGCAACCACAGTTCGTTGGGTGAGGGAAAGTGACAAATAACGCCGATAGGCGTCTGAACGCCAGTCACCATGTCGCTGAATAAGGCGCTCTGGAACTCCGGCCTGAAATGCGAAGGTGGCGCCGCCCCGACGGAAGCTGTGAGGCGAGAAATCGGAGGGAGACAAACCAATTGACGATATGTGAGACTTGATTGCTTTGGAGAAGACATCGTGGGTTAAAGGACGCAGGGAGCCATGAGAAGGAATGCTGAAAAACGGCGCAGAATCTGGGGCCGGAACCAGGGTGAAATACTGCACGATGGCGGAGACGGGGCAGAGAGCTGAGCCGGGGATACGCGGCAACGGAACAAGTAGGAGGCGGTCTTTGTGCTGTAGAGTCTTTGTCCACTTAATGCGGAGGACCGCGCCGTGTGACGTAAACTTGATGTCGTCGCGACAGAGATGGCGAGTAGGATCGAAACTGGAGGGTGAGGACACTGTGAGATTAGACTTCCGAAGAAAAGAGAAAAAGGCTACCGTGAAGAGGCACCAAATGGCTGCGTCAGCTGGAGTAGTGAGGTCGAGGTGTGACTTGAATTGGAGGAGAAGCGCGGGAGTGATGGGAGACTTCTGATGTGTTGCAAGGCCCAGAACACGTTTGAGCCCCTGTTTAGTTAATGAGACCTCGAAGGAGTCTAACGCAGTGCAAGGAGTGTTCTGTAGCAGGTGGAACAAGCGCACACCGTTTAACTTGTTGAGAATGGTTTGGTAAGATGAGGTAAAACATGCCAAGAAGACGGCGTAGGACGAGATTGTCGGAGGAGAGGCCGGCAGGGGAAGGAGCCCAAAGGTGGAACAAAAGGAGAGGTACGATTTCCATTGAGACCGCAGGTTTCGTAGCGTGCCAGGAGCGTACGCGTGAGCCTGGACGGAGGCGGTGAGGTCTGATAATGCTGGTAAAGAAACTGGAACGGCACTGGGGCTGAGTGAAAGCTGAGGAGGATCTGTAGAGAGTTGAAAACGAGTTAATAAGAGGAGAAATGGTCACATCTGAATGTCAAAATTAAAAAGCTCCGGTGGGCAGTGCACTTGAGAAGTAACGATGTCAGCGGTCAAGGAAAGGAACTGGGCCTCGTGAGAAGGGGCGACATGCCAGCGGCTGAGGTGATCGGCGATGGTGTTGGCGCGACCGGGAATGTGCTCGGCACGGAATTCAAAATCGCAGAGAGCGGACAAAAACCAGATCTCCCGAAGACAAGCCTGCATGCCAGATGCTCGGGAGCGGCCAGAGTTGAGAGCCAGGACGCTGTTTGCGTTGTCACAATGTAGGAGGAAACGCTTTCCCCTAAGGCGATCTCCCCAGAGCTTGAGAGCTGCCATGATAGCGAGGAGCTCGAGGGTGTTAATGTCATGTCCAAAGGACGACAGGACAAAGTCAGGGAATGGTGTGTGAAAAAAGAATCCCTCGAAGAAACCGCCGGCTCCGGTTAGGCAAGCGTCGGTGGACAAGAATAGAGGGTCAGTGATCCATGGGTCTATCTTGATGATTGAGACGCCGTTATACTGTGAAAGAAAAGTGCCCCACCAGTGCAAGTCCGATTTGAGATCGTCAGAGATGTGGCAAAGGCGCGAGGTGTAAGAGCTACGCAAGGCGTTGAGAAGACCGTTCATGAAAATGCGGGCGGGCCGGACGCAGGCAGTGACGAAAGACATCACCCCGAGAAGAGATCGCAGGTTGGCTATGGTGATGGTCTGTTGAAGGAGGGTGGCTTGGCACTGAGAGAGCAAGTCCGAGAGGCGATCAGGGGTGACGCGCATGGACATGTCCAGTGTGTCAAAAAGAACACCAAGAAAGACCATTGAGGTGGCGGGAGGGCTGTCTTTGTCCGGGGAGGACTGGAGGCCAAGGTCGGACAACAAGGTGCCGAGGGCGTCGAAAGCGGCGGCGGATTTGGAGGGAATTTCTGCGCCCCCGAAATCATCGATGTAGTTGGTGCAGTTGAAGCCGAGAGCGCCGAACATGTAAGTGACCGCAGAGGTGGTGCGTTGGCACATCATCGCGGCGGAGCGGAGGCCGAAGGGGGGCGCGATGTCGAAGTAGAGAAAGCTGTTGTGGCGGAAACCAAGGTAGTTGTAGTCGCGGGGATCGACGCGAAGCTGTCTGTAGGCGCGGCTGAGGTCCCTTTTGAAAAGGTGGCACCCGGGGCCTTTATCGCGGATAATGGCTTGAAGAGCGTCGGTACCAGGGAGGCGAAGAGAAAATGGCGCGTCAAGGTAGGTGTCTTTTGGAATGCCACTGTTGACTGACAGAAAAGGTGGGAAACTAAGGTCGACGACAACGAGCGGTTTCCCGGATCGGCTACTGGCGATCTGAAGTGGGGACACAACGAGTGGAAGCTGCAGGGGGTTGACTTCAAACGGGCCGCATGTAGCCCCCAGAGAACACTCCTTTTTAAGGAATGAGTCAATGATGACAGGTTGAGCGAGGGCAGATCCGTGATTCTTGCTGGAGGACTGGGGCTGAGTAGATTTCATGTACCCGATCGGCCAACCGAACTCCAAGAATTCGCAGAGTTCCTGATCGTGATACGAGGTGAGGCGTCGTCGCCACTCTGGAATGTTCAAACCAGAGGGCACGGGAAGGCGAAGTGAAAAGGCGTTGGGACGGGCGGATTGCTGGAGCAGGGCGTTGAGCTTAACGACTGTGCTGAGGAGGTCGGGCTTGGATGGGAGGGGCTGAGTTCCGGCATGGTTGGACGGGGTGACGACAGGGGGGTGCGAAGATGCGGTGACTGAGGGCGGGGTTAGGACGAAAGCGGGAACAGTTTTCGGCTCAGTTAGTCAGCTTGATGGCGGCGAGGGGTCCTGGCGACGAGTAGGGATGTCGAACTTACGCTTAGGACAGTGTCTGGCTTGATGGTCGGGCCGCTTGCAGACGATGCAGATGTGTAGTTTAGCGCACGCCTCGTTGCTGCAGTCGTCATACCACGACCAGTCGTCGCAGATCTGGTGGCGTGAGGGCTGCTGGGAGGCAGGAGGGCGTTGGCTGTTTACACGGCGCGCTTTCTCGGCCGCTTTTTCGTTGCTTGGCGAACCCACAGACGGAAGAAGGTTCGTAGGGAGAAAAAAGGGCTGTTTGAAACCGTCAAAGGAGTCGCCCCACTTCGCGAGACCCAGCTCCAAAGTGCGCAGGACTTTATAATGAAACGCGCGGACCGCTGACCATTGATAAGTACACGCGAGGCTCATTAAATCATGTAGGTGATGCAAAAAGAGAGATTTTTGCGTTGCGTCTGGGCATTTCTCGACGATGGCGAGGTAGCCGGCGGTGAACTCGGCGAGTGTTAATTCATTATAAAGCTTGGGCTCACCTGGTGCCAGAATGTGCGGCCATTGTTGCGGGTAGAGTGTTCGCTGCGGGGCGCGAAGGTCTCCCAGAGATTTTGCTTGTTCGTGCGGTTTGCCTGGAGTGGATTCGTCAGGAGTCGTGGAAATCGACGAGGCCTGAATCCTGGCCAGCTCCAGTTGTAGCTTAAGCTTTTCCACCTCAATCATCTGCGTCTCTTTGGCAAGCAAAAGACGACGAAAGTCGAGATCTTGCGGTGGATTTGGTGAGGCGGCTTGTGCTGCTTGTGCGAGGTTTTGCAACTCGACGTCGGGCACGGAATTTGTGACCCGAGGCGGCGGCGGCGGAGAAGCTCCGTATTGGGGAACTGAGTCTTTAGAAGGCACCAACGAAGGAGAAGGACGACGACCTAACTCAGCCATATCGGCGGACATTCCGGCCAAATCGGCGGTAAGAGCGCCTAAAGATTCCCAAGTGTAGTCGTCGTCCAAGGGCCTGCGAGGAGGTCGGCTAATCCTGCTTGACTTTTTGTGTGACATAACGAAGACTTAGCTCCCGAGGAGGAAATCAAACTCAGACGAGAAGCGAAAGGAGTTGACAAGATTCGACTAGACAAGATTCGACTAACAGCGAGCACGAGGAATAAGACATCCGAGCCTACGGGGAATGAAATGATGCAACGCGACTAACAATAATTAACTAGTTTTAGCTAACGCCAACAACATTCACATTTGTGTAGAAGCCTAGTTTCCAAAGAGTTATGAAACTGGCTTACCTGGCTCGTCAATTTTCACATCTTTTATGGCCAACAAGAGATCTTCCGTTTCCATCTTGACACCTGAATCAACAGTTTCCTTCTGGTTTGACTCAAGTGACACTAAAAGAAAAAGATGAACCTCAAGGCTCTGACATTATCGCTAGTTGTCTAATTCTGCATATAGTGCAGGATAAAGAGAAGACTCGTGAGTAGGTAGGAGACGGCGGCATATACTGCCCTGAAGAACAAAAGCTGCAAAGCAAATAATGGCTCCTTTACCGAATATCCAACTGAAGTTGACTGAAGAACTGTGGGATTTGAGCGTGGGCCCATTTTCCCCGACACATTTGATATGAAGCCTACTTGGGGAAACAGGAAATGATTTTGAAGGAGTGAAGTGAGAGGTAAAAAATTAAAAAACCTAGATCAAGCCTAGATCACAAGATCGGCTGCCAATAAATGATAAAGTGGAAATTCCCGCCCCCTTCCTTCCACCTCCCCCAACACCCATTTGCGCCTAAAATGTTACAGAGGAAGAACTAATGACCATCTTTATGAGTGCGGAAGCACTGGTGGCAGCAAACCCCTTAGAAGATGTATCGCCCACCCCTTATTTATTAATTGCACAAGTAGGCTGCCAGTTTACCCCAGCATCAGTTGCCATTAACAATAACCATTGTAGCCCGCGGAACAAAGGGGCCGGTTGTAAGAACTCATGAGATATTTCTGACACCCAGGGCTTCATGAATGTCTAGCCATGATAGAAAGAGCAAAAAGATATTCAAGTCAACGATGTTGTGTAACTGATCGCTCCAATCACACCTAGTAGAAAATGTCCACTTGAGAGATTTCTGGAGATTTACCGTTGGAAGGAAGAACATGTTAGTGCAGTGAAAGGGCAAGTGGGTCATAATGCCTTGACTAGACCGATCGCCATCCTCATGCAGGATTTCGTTGAATCAATGTGTACCTATCTTCTTCTCCTTTAGCTAGCAGGAAGGGCTCATAAAAAACATTTTGAATAATTTGTAATAATACGTTTATCTGTTGTGGACTGGCTGCCTTTAGGAGAACTAACGCTGATTATGAGGGTAATCCGCTAAGGGTTTGAGGATACATCCCTCGTTTGTTCCACTCAAGTCATGATCTGTTTCAACCCACCTCCACCAAAAGCAAAGTTAATCAGAGTGAGCAACCTTGGGCAGGCGTATTGTATCCTGTTGTATCATTGTGTGAGAGTGGCGCTCATTAGTATTTCTGGTCACTTATTTACAATTAATATGTAATGAACTACCTAGTCACTTCATTAGCAATCCTATTGTGACATCATTGCCCAGTGTTTACCTGGGTGCGGTTGTTCAAAAGCTGGTTAATGCAAACCCAGTATTAAAATTTAACAAACTGTTTCTCTTGTCGAAAAGAGTTTCCACAGCTAACTTGAAGTGGCCCTTTCAAAGTCACCAAAGTCAATATGTTGGGCAAAAAAGATTTACAGGAATCCTCATTGCTTGGTTATAAGATTGACTTTAAAATTGTTGCTAATCCTGGGTTAGCTTAATCCTGCTTTGAACAACCGAGTCCTAGTCTTTACCTAGTCAGTAACAGGGCTTATTTGGGTGCCCCCTATACTACTCTTGTGTTGACTTTCTTTTCTTAAGCCAATTTATCAGTAAAACGATTCAGGAAATCTCAAATCACTTTCCTACATTCTAATATAAAAACAGTCATCCTGTGACAGCTCCCTTCCAACTAGTTTCCAAGGAGTTACTGAATGAAACTGGCTTACCTGGTAAGTCAATTTTCACATCTTTCGTAGCCGACCTGACGTCTTCCATTTTCACCTTGACCTCTGAATCTTTAGTTTCCTTCTGGCTTGAATCAAGTGACACTAAAAGTACAAGATGGAGGGTGAAAAGGCTCTTCCGTCAAACAGCAAGGATATCCCCTTAACAGAAACCACCCACACTGACATTATCGCTAGTTGCCTGATTCCCAGAAGATTCGTGGGTAGGAAAGAGACTGCTGCGAATGCTGCCCTGAAGAACAAAAGCTGCAAAGCAGATAATGGCTCCTTTACCGAATATCTGACTGAAGTTGTACTTAAGAGAATTTGACACCAGAACAACAGCAGGATTTGAGTGCAGGCCCATTTTCCCAGACACAGCTGATATCGAGCCTACTTGAGGAAATGGGAAGTAATTTTGTAGGAGTGGATTATAGAGGACATCACGAAAAATAACTATGCTAATAATTGGTTTCAACCTGTGAAACAAGGACACAAACAAGCGCAAGTAGGTTCCTACTGTGCGATACCCACAGGCAAGAAAAGAGATACACAAGTGCAGTGTTGCTCCGTTTTAGCCAGTGCACGGGAAAGTGGACCGAGCTGTACACAGGCTACTGAAACATAGTACACGGACAAGGAAACATTTTATTTTTCTTGTCCTTGTGATTTTCTCACACCAATTCCCACAAAATGTTTTTGCTGCTAGTTCTGGTACCTGTACTTATCCCATCAGTGGAAATTCACTCTTGTTGGTGGGGTCAATCAATCAGTGGCTCAGTAGCCAGGTGAGCCTTGTTGGGAATTTGTTGATTGTGGCCTTGTGTTGGCCTTGTGAGTTCTTCGTATGAGTTTCTGACTATGCTTGAAGTTAAGTGAGTTGACAATAAGTAAATTGAAGTTCAGTAAGTTGACACTGATAAAAAGGGTTGCATTCAATGCTCAGCTGCTTACAGCGCACACGTCGTCAGCAATAGGCCCAACACTAAATTGTTGTTTGAGCATGTGTTTTGGTAGGACTATTTTTGCTGTCTTAGGTACGAAAAAGATGCTAGTAAAGATACGAGCAAGGTTACAGTACGGATGGTATTTGAGAGATACCAACATTTTCTCTTCCCATAATACGGTTAAGTTTTAGTTTACGATGTTGTGTCCATGATTTATATATTACAGAAACATATGGCAAGAAAATTTGTTTGAAAAACGACCTTTGCTCTCTTTCGGTCTTCAATGTTCATAAACAAGTTTGTGCAACTGGGAGTGCCAATGGCTGTCCTCTCCTCAAATTATTATCTAATACACTTGTTTCTTTCACATCTTTTTGTGATCTCGATTTCTATCATTCAGTAATATGTAGAAAAATATTAGTTGACCTTAGCTGTGGTTTTAGATGTAGATTTAAATTGAAATTTTTATACAGTTTTTTTGCTCCAGTGTCAGTTTGACTTTTCAGCCTGCAGCCTACTAGCCCGATGATTAGTGGCTCTATCTCCTAATTTTGGTTCGACTGGCTTTTTAGCAGCATTTTGTTTTGCATTCCAAGGGAATTGCTGAGTGAAAGATAAAGCTGTTTTCAAAACAGCTACTTTCCATTAGCGCTCATATGACAAGAAAGTGAGTTGAGATGAACGTGATGCAACAATTGCAACAATATGCAGTCAGTGTACTATAGTGGAGGGGGAAATATTTACGAGAATGAACACGTGAGTTGTTTTGTCCTCAGAGTATGTCTTAAAAATCGCAAATAAGCCAGAATGAGACTAGTCATTTCAACATAGGTCAGGCACGCAATGCGTGCCTTTGTTTTGTTTGGTCGAAGCAAACAGGCTGGCGAAGTAGTTTGTAAATTAAATTGTTCAGTGAAGTATTTTGCTGACCGGCCGGCGAAGTGACTTGGTAAGCTGTACCACTGTGCTGAAACATCGGCGGTCAGCGAAGTGGTTTGTGAGATGTACAACTGAAGCTCTGTGACAAACCTGCATAGTTGTTTGCGAAGTGTACAACTGAAGCATCTGTGACAAGCCAGCGAAGTGATTCGTAAGTTCTAGAAGTAAAACATCTGTGACAAGCCAGCGATTTGTGAGTTGTAACACTGAAATATTTGCTGACAAGGCAGCGAAGTGGTTCGTGTGTTCTAGAACTGAAGTAAAAGTTAGGACAAGTCAGCGAGGTAGTTTGTTAGCGTTGTATCCCGAGAATTATATGAGGTGGCCCGTGGCTATTTACCAGCGCGGAGGCTCCATTTTTAATATAAATCGAATTTTCGGCAGGTCAGCGTCAACCGATTTCCATAATTTTTGGTACTCAAAATAAGGAACTTGATGTTCAAATATTACAAAGACTAAGTTATCAGGGCAAACAAAACAAACGATTAAGAGATACTACCGCTATTTTACAGACCCATTCCTTTTGGGAAAACGCGAAAATTTTTTTCAAAGGAAGAACGATTTTTTTCTAATTCAGTTGACAGTTCAATAAGTTCCAAAACTTCAAGGTTTACTGTGAGCAAGTTGTTGTAAAATCGGCTGGAAAGAAATTGCTGCACAGTTGATTGTTGAATCTTGGCTCCAAAGAGAATGTAGATGTGTGACGATTTAGAAGTTAATTTTAGTTAAACATTGCAGAAATCTTGGGTTTTTATTTTAAAATTGCAACGCTACACCACAATACCGTAACAACACAGAGCTAATTCCTCACCAAAATAAATCTATTTCTCCAAACTCTTCGGACGGATTTCTAAGTGTAATGTGCCATTTGAAAGTTTAGCCGGCATGTGCATATCCTCACCTACAACGAGTTCTGGGATGAAATTTCGCCTCGCATTACCTTTAAGTTTAATGTGCCATTTGAAAGCTTAGAGAATCGGTTACGCCGTGCATCACTTACAGATTGCAACACCAGGCCGGGTTTGCAACGCAGCTTACTAAGCGATACCACATTTTTGTGGTAAAGGTTAGTTCAAGGTCGCAAAAAATATATGCCTTGAGCCACTTTACCTATGCAACGTGATTGGTGACATTGGTCACATGTATCACGTAATGTATTTCTCTGAAAACCTGCAGAATGCACAGCAGCATCAATTTGTGACTATATAGATCTATAAACCTCTCAGTAATTAAAAATAACTTTCTTCTCCTTAAGCTCTGGACAGATTTAGTTTAATGTGTCAATTGAAAGCCAACAAAACAATTTTGGTGTCCATTTTAGTAAATATTGTACGACAGATTTACAAATTTCTAATGCATAAGATGGGAGAGTACTGCGAATTTAAAGTTTCAATTTTGCTGATGTTGGTACCACGTTACAGCGCAGTATCCATATCACACCCACTTGAATTTTAGACATTGCTGACATGACTTGAAAAGGTTAATTGATCACGTAGAGTTTACTTCAGCTCTCCGTTACGTAATGATGCCGATGATTGCAACATTCATATTCTTCAGCCTATTTTTCAGTATCCTGAGAATGGAACAAATGCTCAGGTTATAACAATCAAAGACTTCTTTTGTCTTTTTTTATTGACTATTGAAACATTTTACCATGTTCTGTTACGACTAAGCGAATCTTCTTGGCTAAATTGTCGTTTTCTATTCGTTGAAAGAAAACAATTGCACTGAGATACTACTACATGATGTAACATCATCCTGTAGAGAGTACCTTTATAAAGCTCAGTTGCGACGTCAGTGTGCTGAGAGATCCAAGCAGGTGGAGAAGAAAATCTATGTTCACTATTTGTTGAACTCTGAAATCTGGATGAGGAACCTATGAAAACAAAACATTGACAAAACTTATATTTGTTGTTGATGCAATCGTCCAAACAAATGCATCGGTTACCTATATTATTGGTTTCTTTTTTCGGAAAAATACTATTATTGTTAAGGCTGCATTCATTATGTATAGCGCCGCCAGAGGAGTGGGGGTGGGGAGTGTACAGAAGATTTCTCTCACACCGGCATTTTTTCCGATCCCCCCACCTTAACCCACACAATTTTGATACACCCCCTCTAACCTCAAAGAAAAAATATTGCCCCCCCCCCACCTTACTTCAAAAACATTTAACTGGACCCATGTAGTCCAGTATGTGGAGGCATGGTGGTCTAGTGGTTATGTTCACATCAGACTTCGGATCTGTAGGTCCAGGTTCAAGCTTTGCCATGGCATTGTTTCCTTTAAAGTTGATGCTGATTGTTTTTTTTTTTAAGACAAAGGTGAAAGGAAATGGCTGCTCCGTTAAGCAGACGTTTGATGATGATGATGATAATGATGACGACGACGACGATGGTGGTGGTGACGATGACGAAGATTGAAAAATATCTTCAAAAAGAAATAAGCAATTTTTTCAATCTTTTAATTTGCACACTTAAATAACTTAAAGCAATTTTAAACCGTGACTTTCTCAAGTTGTGTCTGTTATTAAAGTGTGCCATAAAATGATTACGGCATTCCAATGTCAATTTGTTCATACGTTCAGAAATTTAATAGGAATATTAATTACATACTTCGTATTTCAGTTACGTTTGATACAGCCCTATTTGAGTCCATTATTTTGTTAGTGGCTTGACGTCTGTGGCTAAATGGTAAACACTGAGCTATTAGCACCTTTCCAGTTATAGAAAACGTGGATTATTTATTGAAAATTAGGGCAGTTTTTTTCTAGTCATTGTTAGAAAAAGGTTTTTGGGAGATAGATAAAAGCACTTAGCTTTAAAATAAAAGCACTTGACTTAATAATTAAAGCCCTGTAAAAGAGTATATTAATTTTGTAAAGAAATAAGCTTGCAACCTTTTTTAAACGTGAAGACAAATCAATATTAAATTTTAAAAAGATATTACAATTGCTTTCTCTTTAAGAGGAGAAAAAATTAGCATCCCCCCTTCCTTCTGTTGAAAATCTTGACAAACCCCTTGTCCCTTTCAAAAAAAACTTGAGATCCCCCCTCAAAATCCTCTGCCCCCCCCCCCCTGCGGAATACACAATGAACGCAGCCTAAGCAATATCATTGACAAACTCCATTCCTATTTGATGAGACAAAATCCATACCATGAACCAGATTGAACATCTTTTCAAGAAGAACCTTGCTCTGCTTGGCCCAGCTGTAAATCTTGTTGTAGGAGGAACGCAACAATTTAGCTTCCTCTAGTCGTGTTTGCCTGTCTTTGCTCCAGATGTCCTTGATGGCTGTAGCCCATACCTTGGGATCCTCTGAGTCAATCACAAGCGATAAGCCAGACGGTACTTTACTAAGGGCCTCTCCAAACCCTGAGTTCTTACTGATAAGCACAGGCAGACCAGCTGACAGGGCCTCAAGACCTGTCAACCCAAAGCCCTCTGTTGTAGAAGGCATGAGCACCATGTCAACTGCACAGAACATGTCTCTCAATCTGTCGCGGCTGCTGGGGTAGCCTCTTACTATCAGCTGCCTATCGGAGATACCACATTCCAGTAAGCGTTGTGCTATTTCCTCTATTTTTCCATCGGGTGCTCCAAGGAAAACAAGTTGAGTGTCAGGTAATAAAGCAACAGCTCTTCCTACGAGATTAATTCCCCTTGACGTAAAATCTTCATCTCCACGGCCAAATACCAAGATAGAGCAATGTCCTCTCTTCTCATCAGGAAGTTCAAAACTTAAAAATTCATCAAACAAACCAGGGGTTAAGTCAAGAACAACTGGATCTTTGTGGTACCAGCGACAAAATGAGCAAAAGGTCTCGACCGGCTTGGATCCAAGCCCTACAACAAAATCAGCCATCGCACACAGTTCTACTTCAATCAGGCGTTTTCTCTCGTCCTTTGAAATCGGATATGGATCTGTTTGTACAACTTGCACCCACTTGCATTTATGGGAGTCTCTTATCATTTGTGCCTGGCGACCGAGCTTCACCCCTTGACCAACAATTACGTCGATTTGCAAATGTTCTGGTGGAAAGGTGAGCCACTCCAGTTCCTCAAAACCAGGCCGCCATGTTGCCTCAACAATATTTATTTTGTGGCCGAGTGCTTCTTTCTTATCCTGCTTACTGCATTTCAGCAGAAAGTAAGTGATTTCCACGTCAGGGAATTTGGCCAGCTGAATTGCTAACTCTCTGGTGAAAAGTGGTGAAATGGTGGAAAGTCCTCCCTTACTCAATCCCCATTCAGAAGCCAAAATGGTGACTTTAACTTTTCTAGATCCATAAGCTTGGTCACGTTCTTTAGATTCCCAAAAAGCAGACGTCATAGTCAAGCGTGTTCTCTAGACGCCTGCAAAGTGGATTTCAGGGCAGATTGCCAGGCTAATCACCTGGAAAAGAGAAAATTGCATTGTGAAGAAAAATAAAACTCGTGCGCATCTGATCACAACTAACACTGCCATAACTTGTTTCAACACTAGTTAGGTAGCAAAACCTTGATCAAAGTCAAGCAGAGGGGATGTGACGCTCCAGAATGCATGTAAATTCCTCAATGCTAGCCATCGACGTCAAAATCCTAGGTAGCTAGACCCATAACAGTACCACAAGTTGTTCTTTTTAATATCATTACATTTATTAACCTAGCTCATTAGATAAGGGGATTCACTGCGCACACGTGTATAGCAAAAATGATCTAATAAACAGTAACACTTTTCTCCGATAAACGCCCGGTATCTAACAAGTGCCCCATACAAGGGTTCCTCACACACCCCTTGAAAATCAGCTTTTTTAAATACTGGCCTCTCTCTCTCTCTGTTATGAATCACGAAAGCTTTATTAAGAACCACAATCTTGGACAAACCTAGTTGAGACAAATGGTTCAATACCCAAAATTATCCCCTTATTTAACTCATTTGTTTCAAACAACATACCAATTTATTTGCGACCCCCCCTCCCCCTATTCAATGTTGATTTGTGAGTTTGCCTTTGCAACCATACATTTCTCAGTGCCCAAACAACATTGATTAGGGAGAGGGCGGGCCTTGAAATCCAGCGGATTACTGGGTGACTGATCACGTTAAGAAGAAAGTGCCTCAACAGTTTCGTCCAAGATTGCAGTTATCTTTTAAGCTCCCTCTTGTAATATGCCACACCCCTTTGAAAGTCACCCCCAATTTAGTAGTTAGTAGGAAAAAATGGATTTCTGTCAGTAAATTACGTCAATCAAGTAACAGTCAGTTTGTAGGGAAAATTGTCGCTTATTTTTAGATCTACTGATATAAGATTGAGTCAAGGTACAGATAATTGTGATTATTAATTTTTCTAAAATGGTGATACACGACTTGACTTCATTTGCTTTGGCTAACTTAAGTGGTGTCATTGACGTTTAGAAAAAAATTGGAGTTTCTCAGAAATTTAGGATTTGCATTTTCTCTCCTAAACACATGCATTACCAATACTCCTTTTAAGTTCCGTGAGCCTGAAATAAATTAAGCCCACCAAATGGGGGAAGTGGGGGAAATGGCCGCTTTTACAAGAACTGGTTTCAAATCAACTGCATACACTTACATACACTGCTGGTGCTCTGACAGACACTGTGATTCCTCACATCATTGTCATCTACTGAGTTCAATATAATCTGACTGAAAATGCGAAGTAAAACCTAAATCAATACCAGTCTGTTAATTGACAACAATAACTTAGTTCTAGTATGAATTAATGAGGGGGTAAGTTTCTGACGAAACTGCAGTGCTGCATCAGTGGGAAAGTGAAGCACAAATATTTGGATTTATAAAGTAAACCGAGTTGATAAGGTGCAAATATAAATTGGCCACTGTAAAGAAATTCAAAACCTGACATTTAGAGCATTTTTCAGCCCTAATTGCTCTGATGAAGGGCTAATGCTCTGATGTCAGGGGCTAGCGTTCGAAACGTAACCTTTTGAATTTCTCTTTGGAGGCCAATTTGCCTTCTTTACTCAGTTGATAGATTTACTGATTCGGGGATCTAATATGAGACAAAAGACCACCACAACACTAACTGTTCCCATGTATTAGCCTCAGTTTCATGTCATACATTGTATATATATAGGGGGTTATTAGCATCATGTTTCAGACCCAATGGGACTGAAATGTATTCTTATTGTATAATATGAGACAAAAGACCACCACAACGTTTAATATTTCCATGCATTAGCCGCAGTTTTCATGTCACATAAAGAAGGTTACATTATTAAGGATCCCTCAAATTTTCAGTTCTTGGCACTCAGCTCTCATTGTAATTGTCATCCAATATCACTTAGCTGCCACTTTTATTGGGGCCTTAGAGAACCAGCTAACTATCAACATTATTTTGCATTGGTCCATTAACAGTGCAAACTCTGCTCAAATAACACATTGTTAGCAATCACATTTATATGTCACTCATATAGGACAACCGTAAGCAAACATGATGTGCCTTTGTTGACTAAAAGCAGATAACAGGCAGAGGGATAACAGTAGGGGTACGGACACTACAGAGTTTTCTGGAAATCCTAGGGTGTGTGTTTGAGCAGTCACAGAGAGAGCTGTCCATTCATATGTCCTTTATGACATATGAACAGGAAATATAAAGCCAACTTTTTGTTTCAAAACTGTTGAGTTTTTACTCTTTTTTTAATGTTTTAATATTTAAATATGTGAGTTTTTCTTGATAGATTCTTATTATTATTTGATATGTAGTTGCAATATGAATGTCACACCATAACAGTATCATAGGCCTGTTTTAAAATGATATAAACCTTTGTATATAAAATTGGCAAACATTAAACGATTTGCATCTTTTATTTTGTTCAGCACAAGATTCTTACTGTATACAACTTTAGAATGATTTTCTGCTTGTTATAACTTTTAAAGTAAACTCTTGTAACATCATGTCAATGAAATGGGCACACTTGATTGTGAAATAGCCGAGTAGGTTCTTGTTGTGAAAAAACTGGCTCAGTCTGAATGGAGCATGAATTCCATTCGATTCTACCGGCTACAAATTGATACATTTATGGAATCTGCAACTGCTTGCTAATAAATGATCACATTGTCAGCCCAATGCCAAGTTAAATGCAGCTCTAAAGTGTTTATGTAATACTCCATTCACTATTTTTAACAACTTAATTTTTGCTTTAAATTTATTTCTATCTTGTGCTTTCACAATGCTATATTCTGTGCTTAAGTAAGGTTACATAAGAGCACTCTAGTAAGGTGTACATAATTAGCACACTCATGATAAACAAGCACCTTCATCTTGCAAATTATTTCAATCATGTTTCCTGTCTTTGCTTGTAAAACAATCCTTTCTGTGTATCTCTTGAATAACAATTGCCAATGGACAGAACATAGAATTCTATATTGTTTAGTTATACATGTCAACAAAATCAAACATTGCACCATGCAAGAATATTAATTTGTAATCAAAACCAGAAATCGCCTGTTCTCATCATGTGTGACAGAAAGCCAATTGAACAACAATTTCAGTTCGCTTTGATCTTAAATGCTATTTCTCTTAAATTTCCTCTCTTGCAGCTCAAGAAGCACTTTACTTTGAGTGATCAAAATGCAAGTCATAATGATGTACTTTACAATGTTTCACCTCCAATCCCAGTCCTTTTTCCATATTCTTACTTGAATGATCAAGGGACCACAAAATTTATGAGTTCAAGTTCAAGTTCAAGTCGGGTAGAGTTGTTTTTGAGTCACTAAAAAAAACTACAACTAATTTAAAAAAACTACAACTGATTTTATTTTTGACGTCAAACCAGACGTCCGTTTGCATGCCTTAAAATTGGTATTTGATTGAATGGGCTACAAGAATATTTGATAAGGGGTTGATGTTCCCAAAGAAACAATTGACAAAAACTGTTTCATTGGAAACCAGCAAAGGTAGTTGTTTGCAGTAAAACAGGTATAAAAAAATTTGTGAACTGAAAGATGTTCCTCTGCAAGATGTTCATGCCAGTAACACATTTATTTGTATTTAGAAATTTTTCTCAGAATACAAAACACACACATGCACACACAAAATAATTTTTCTCAGAAAAACTAACTACAGAAAATAGCCTGAGAAAACAGCTGACCTTTCGCAAGGTTGCCACTTGAGCCCTCGCAAAATGATGTCTGAGTAACGAGCGCAGAAATTCCATACTGATGATGTGCCACTACCCAGACCTAGGTAGTGCTTCTGATTGGTTGAAACGCGAGGGAATTTCGTTTCAACCAATCAGAAGCACTACCTAGATCTGGGTAGTGGCACGTCATCAGTATGGAATTTCTGCTTTCGTTACTCAGATGTCGTTTTGCGAGGGTTCGAGTGGTGTCCTTGCGAAACGTCGGCTGTTTTCTCAGGCTATACAGAAAACTGCTTTATTCAGTAGAAAGCTATAAAAATTCGCAGAGGTGATAAGAGCACTTTCGTGGAGAATATGATGTAGTTTTTGCTTTTTTCTTATACAGCTGATTTCACAGCTGTATGTGTATACGTAGATCCATGTTTTTCCATTGGAAGCATGATTCACTGGCTATGATTCGCCCATCTTGATTCTCTCATAACCCAAAAGCGATGATAGAAATTAGCAGATGCCCTGCTCTTTTATGATTGTCTGTATCTCAGAAAAGAGAGTTCATATTATTCTTCTGTTAACTCATTTCATTTGCAAATTTCCCGAATTATTTCATGACCTCGTGCAAATCATGATTCACCTCAGGCCATAATTCGCCCATGGTCACAAAATAATCCTAGAAAATTGCAAATAAAATGAGTATACACAAGAAAATTACTAACTTCCTGAGATATAAAAAATAACCATTCCTAATCACTCCTTGATTCTTCCCCGTATACGACCATTGAAAAGATCGAACACCAGTTCATAACCACCACCATTTATCCGTGACTCGCATAAAACTCAGCCAGCACTGCTACGAGCATCAATTGACAACCCCACCGGGAGAAGGCATGATATCTTTAAAAATACATGTTTGCAAACATCATGCCCTCTAAAGGTGGGTTGTCACATGTCACTCATTCCCAGTACCGGCCGAGGTTTTAACAGTCGAACTGAGCAACTTTCAAGAGTCAAAGATAAGTGGCGGGGGTTTTGAACTTGTACTCAATCTTTTCAATGGTCTTATATGGGGGAGAAATAAAGTACACTCCACTGGATTTTAGAAGGGAGAATTTAAGACACTACTTTGTCAGCCTGGCAAAACAAAATGTAAGAGCATGCCTTTTTTCGTGTGAATGATGGGCCGTTTTTGAGGCAGGTTTGATCGCCGATTAGGCTCCTCTGTGCTACCTTTCCCTTACATGCTGTTAGGATAGAAGATCAAAAACCTCTCCAGTGGCGCTAAGCCTTCACAGAAGTACAAAATCTCAGGGAGTGGGGGGGGGGGAGGCACTCTCTTATTTGGCCTAAATGGGTATGTGCCTCTCAACAGGGTATGGTTTCCAGGGTCTTGCATCTAAAACAGGGTATACAATTTCACTATTTAGCATCTTGAACAGGGTGTCGTTCTAGACCAGATGCCTTGAACAGGGTGTGAATGTTGGCAGTGGGCGGTCTGCATGTGTGGTACCAACAACTTTTTTTTAAAAATCTTATTCTATGATCTCGTTATAAAAAAATACTCTCTGAAATAATTTCTTTCTGGCCATAAAAAAGGTCTTTTGTCTTAAACAGGGTAGCAAAATTTATTTGTTGATGGGAATCTTCAGTTTGATTTTCCATATATAGAGGATATTACACAGTGGCACGAAGATATGAATTTTATTTTTGAGTGGTAAAAACAATATTTTACAAAGGAGCGCAGCAAGGGAGTAAAATGTTCTTTTTTACCACAAGAAAATAAAATTCATATCTTCAAGCCACCGTGTCAGAATTTTCTGTTTATTTTATAAACAAGAGTATTTTTGCACAAACAACAGCATAAGAGCGGGAAATGATGTCATCGATATCCTCACTAGTGAGGATATGGAAAATACGCCACTCGAGTCCCGAATGTAGTTTCGTATGAGCTTCCCGAGTGGTCTATTTTCCACTGAAACACTCTTGTCTATATAATAAAAACTCTTATATTGCACTTGGGCTACCACAGGCAACCCAAGCTAAGGTTGAGAGCTGCGCATAAATTAGACTGTCTTTTCCACGCTATGCATAATAATAACATCGGCAACATTTAAGAGTTTGTATGGAAATGATACAAAACGTCTCAAATTGCCACAAATCAGAAAGAAATCGAAATAAAAATGATTTGGCTTATTTCATTGTTGTATTGGTCATTATTTGACGGCTTCCTGGGCTGGTTTGAAGCTTTTTGGGCGAGAAATTGAGGTTTATATTTTTCATGTTTACTGAACGTTAAGAATTAATTAAAGGCAGGAAACAGTTTCACACCGCACCTCACTTGAGGTTTGATAAATTCCATCACAATAAACGAATCCCCCTACAACTTCAAAGGTGTATTCTTGGGTCTTGCGCATACCTCTGTTCTTTCTCGTGGGTTCCAGATCCTATTTTAAGCCGTCGAAACCCCTCTTAAATACGAAACTCGCCTTTCCTGGTATGCATTTTCATTTGAAGTGCACACATGAATCATTGCGAGCCGCGTTTCGGCGACAAAATGTCCCTCAGCCGGGGAGAGGCTGAGTGAGACTGTCCACAAGCAGAAGGCGACACTGCGGAGCCCAGAGGTCGGTTTGACGGAAATAGAAAACTATCAGCACGCCCGTGAAATTTAGTCGCCTCACTTGACGCCACGAGCACGCTTATAATGTCTTCGTGCGACAATATATTAGCATAGTGATTTGTTCCGTCACATTTACCTGTTTACCGCAAAAAAATGTTGTCAAAATTTAGAAGCAGAGACGAGAAGCAGTTTCCACCTAGAAAAAAAATTGCACCGGTTTTCAAAGGAATGGAAATTGTGGTGCGTATTTTCCACGGTCACAGCAATATATTTTTTTAGGGCAAGACAACCCTATATAACGGAATTAAATAATGAGGTTGATTTGCGGACAGTGAGCAGGATCACTTGCGCCAAATACTCGCATAAAATCATCGAATGGATTGATAAGAGTGCAGCAAAAGATAGTTCTTCGTCCGTCCTTAAAACAAAATTATGGTTTTCCAAGTCAAGTTAGGCGAGTGAATTTCACGGCCGTTCTAATATTTCTCTATTTCCGTCAAACCGACCTCTCTGGACTCTGCAGTGTCGTGTTTGCTTGTCGACAATCTCACTCAGCTTCTCCCCGGCTGAGGGACATTTTGTCGTCGTAACGCGGCTCGCAATGATTCATGTGTGCACTTCAAATGAAAACGCATACCAGGAAAGGCGAGTTTCGTATTTAAGAGGGGTTTTCGACGGCTTAAAATAGGATCTGGAACCCACGAGAAAGAACAGAGGTATGCGCAAGACCCAAGAATACACCTTTGAAGTTGTAGGGCGATTCGTTTATTGTGATGAAATTTATTGAACACCAAGTGAGGTGCAGTGTGAAACTGTTTCCTGCCTTTAATTAATTCTAAAGATTCAGCAAACATGAAAAATAAAAACCTTAATTTCTCGCCCAAAAGGCTTCAAACCAGCCAAGGAAGCCCTCAAATAATGACGAATACAACAATGAAATAAGGCAAATCATTTTTATCTCGACTTCTTTCTGATTTGTGGCAATTTGAGACGTTTTGTATCATTTCCATACCAACTCTTAAATGTTGTCGATGCCATTATTATGCATAGCGTGGACAAAACAGTCTAATTTATGCGCAGCTCTCAACCTTAGCTTGGACTGCCTGTGGGGCTACCTGTTAGCAAACTGTCAATCACAAAACTAATGCTGCTGTGTGCAAAGTTGCAACTGTAGTGTCTGGGGAACAGTTTCAATGATTAGCGTTCTGATAGGGTCTGGGTCACTGCTGCCACATTCTGGAAGTAAACTCGAACTCAAGCTTATACCCAACTCGAACTCGAACTTCTCGATGCCAACGAAGGTGTCGAAATAAGCTTAAATAAGTTAACAGCAGGACGTTGCTAAAGCAAACCGAATCGAACGATTGATTAAATCAGGGTTTCAGGCAATTGCGCTTGGAAATCGAACGCAATCGAACTTTCACACAAATTTGATTGGTTCGGCAATCGAACGCAATCAAACCCAATCGCTTGATGAAGTTTGGCTGGGTTCGATGGAGTTCCATTACCCAGACAACCGAACGATGGCAGCGATCGACGGTAGTATACTCGAGCGCTGAAGCAACAAGACTGTACCTATGCAGTTTACTTACCTTTATTTCCCATCCGGAAACCTAGCTTTAACGGACGAAAGAGGACTATTATAGGTCAACTCACAATCAGGTTCTTGTAGAAAACCTCGGAATTTTCAAGTCACCAAACTGGCTAAACTTTCTCGCAAGAAAGGTCTTCCGGGAATGTTACTCATTCGCATATTCGCAGCTCACTTGACTGGCGAAAAATGTCTGATTGGTTGACGCGTGACCACGTGATCAAGCTCTTGAATCCAAGATGGCTACAAAATACCAACCTCGTCCCCAGGGTCTTCTCGCTTTTCAAAATGGCGGCGGCTCGGGAGAAGACCCTGGCACACAGCAGATCACGTGTCTCCAACGAGGATGGAGATGTATTCAAAATGGCGGCTACGGCGAAAAGGGTGAGAAGAACTGGGTACGAAATGCTAAGGTGAAGATAAACAAAATGGCGGAAAAAGCTGAAGTTCAGTTCAAGAAAAAATAGGAAAAACAGACACGTTTTGCATGTAAGAGTCTGAGGAATACGGCAAAGTGTACGAGGTCTTGTTTTTGCTGTTCATTGTTTCTTTTTTGTTATTTTAAAGTTAGGAGTAATGGGTTTGAGCATACTGTACTGCGGAACTCCGTACCGCTATTTGATTCAATGTTGCTCAAGTGAACATATTATATTTTTGATTCATGAGGCTTTAGGCAATAAATTGTCTTATCGTTACATTGCTACAAATCTGTCCTTCTTAAATATTGTTATAAATCCGTCCTTCTTAACATTATACGCTTCAGCTTAAGACTTTTCGTATATATCAGGCTCAGATTAAGCTTGAAATATAAATATTATGGAGTGAGCTTAGGCCTTTAAAAGAAAATGACTCATTTATTTATTTATTTACTTATTTATTTAGGCTTATTTACAGTGCACCCTCGATTTAACGAAGTGCAAGGGAATGGGAAAAGAGCAGTGTTGTATGGACTGGTTAAACTAAGTTTTGATCTGGCATATTCCAGGTGCTGCTTTGGAGGCAGTGATAATCATTTTGGCTTTCTTGAATTTATTTGTGCCCATTCCTTGTGTTACAGTTTTGCTTGTACAGTTGCAGATCTCCAGGGTTTGTCGCTTTCAATATTGTTTTCTACACTTTAGTTTTAGTAAGTCTCACTAAATACTAGAACTGAGGAGATTGTGAGGCTGTAAATAATGGAGAAATAGAGCATTTTAACAGTGGATAGATAAAGCCCTCTTTGGATGTTAGACCAGTTCTAGGGATAATATTCCCAGGTTTGAAAAATTTTCTGCTTAACAACTTCAATCAATTGAGTTATCTGGGTGTAGTTTGAAAGTGTTTGAAAAATTTAAATCAATGGGAAAGAGAGGATTTCAGCCCCAGTAGTGGAAAACAAACATCTAATTTCTCCTTACAATATCACTACTTGTTCAAACATACATGCCCTGAGAATAAAGGAAATGATCACCAAAAATAAAATGTCTGGATGTTTATGTGAATTCTCTCAAGTAGTACCATAAGACATTTATGGAGAATAGTGAGGAGAACATGTTTGTTGATATCGGGGCTTAAAGTTAAGAACAAGGAAAGGAATATCATAATTGACTGCTATCAACCTGGGGTGCTCTTATGTGGATAGCAGTTTTGGATGGTCTCTTAAAATGATTTCCCATCTCATGTCTCTACTTTAAAACTATTCTCATGTCAATCTAAGCCAAATAAAAAGGGTTTGCAGATCCAATTAGAACACCACAAAAATCCACTAAAAGTTACAACAGAGGTTCAAAGAAATAACGAGTCATCCTAGAAAGTGGGATTTGTAACTTAAGGTTATGTGCTGATCAATTCGAATCTTCAACTTCCCCCCCCCCCCCTTCCCTCTGGGCATACCTCAGACATTTGGCTACATGTATTTTCCTTGCCCGAGGAGTAGGGAAAAGGTCCTGTGTGTATCACTCGGTCAGTTGTACGATAATTCTATCAGTTGTGTATTACCCCGTCAGTTGTGCGTTACTTGGTCACTTGTGTAACCTTTCTTTCAGTTGCATGTTGCAAGTTGCAGTTGGAAGTTGGGCATCACTTGGTCAGTTGTGCATTTTTCTGCCAGTTCTGTGTCATTCCGCCAGTGGGTTGCATGATAATGCTGTCAGTTATGTATTACTCAGTCAGTTGTGTACTTCCCCATCAGTTGTGCATTACTCGGTCAGTTGTGTACTTCTCTGTCAGTTGTGCATTACTTGATCAGTTGTGTATTGCCCAGTCAGTTGTCTCAGACTCGGTCAGTTGTGTTACATTCAGTCAGTTGGATGATAATTCCGTCAGTTGTTTATTACTCCGTCAGTGTTGTACTATTCCATCACTTGTGTATTACTCCCTCAGGTGAGTTCAATCCTCTCTTTCCCATTTCTATTTTTGAAACACTTCCAAACTTCACCCAGCTGCAGGTTACTCAATTGATTGTTTTGTTGAGCAGAAAATGTTTTCAAACCTGGGAATATTATCCCCAGAACTGTTAAAATGCTTGATTTTTCCATTGTTTACAGTCTCACAATCTCCTCAGTTCTAGTGTTTAATGTGACTCACTGAAGCTAAAGTGTAGAAAACAATATTGAAAGTGACAAAGCCTTTGAGATCTACAACTGCACAAGCAAAACTGTAGTGCAAAGAATGGGCACAAATAAATTCAACAAAGTCAAAATGATTATCACTGCCTCCAGAGCAGCACCTGGAACATGCCTTATCAAAAATTAATGAGTCATTTCCATTAATGAGTCATTTCCACTGAACTCACAGAGATGTAAGCCATGTAGAATAAATATTTTGTAGCACTAGTTTTATTTAAGGCCTAAGCTCACTCCATAAGATTTTTATTTTAAGCTTAATCTGAGCCTGAAATGTTTTAAAAGTCTAAAGCTGAAGCATATAATTTTAAGAAGGACGGATTTATAACAATGTAACGATAAGACAATTTATTGCCTAAAGCCTCATGAATCAAAAATATAATATGTTCATTTGAGCAACATTGAATTAACGGTTACGGAGTTCGGCAGTCGAGTACGCTCAAACCCATTATTCTTAACTTTAAAATAACAAAAAAGAAACAATGAACAGCAAAAACAAGACCTCTAACACTTTGCCGTATTCCTAAGACTCTTACATGCAAAACGTGTCTGTTTTTCCTATTTTTTCTTGAACTGAACTTCAGCTTTTTCCGCCATTTTGTTTATCTTCACCTTAGCATTTCGTACCCAGCTCTTCTCACCCTTTTCACCGTAGCCGCCATTTTGAATACATCTCCATCCTCGTTGGAGACACGTGATCTGCTGTGTGCCAGGGTCTTCTCCCGTCTCCCGAGCCGCCGCCATTTTGAAAAGCGAGAAGACCCTGGGGACGAGGTTGACAAAATACTTCTCGGAAATCTTTCTTTCTCGTGGCGGTTGTTGACTGTTAGATCGAGAAAAAACGCAGAATTAAAAGGACCGAGAACAACGTAAGGACCATACGTTTTGTACAGGGTCGGTTGTGGACGGATAGGACCATTTGTTTCTGTGTTCGCCGCCTACAAATAAATTATTTATTTGTTTTGAGACTCGTTTTAACTTAGCACTTTTCATTTCCTTTAGCATCGGTTTTTTTACTCTAGACCAAAGGCGTTTAGCTTCGGATATAAAACAAGCTCTAACATTTATTTAGTCTGAATTAGCTCGTTAGATGGATTTTTGGCCCATGGGAAGAGGTTGTAAATGCAAGAAAATGGAACATTTTACTGTCCATAATAATCGATTTCTTAGGAAGTCTGCAGCAGTCAGGAAAACAGGTGAAGGAAAATGTTATGCCATTTGTAATCGGTGTCAACTCTAGTTAAAAAAATTGCAAGTTCACAAAGAAATATACACCTGTAAAGAGACAGTGTTTTGCACTGCAGAATAATGTCGTGCCTGACCTTAGCAAAAGAAGCTAAAAGAAATGCATAACTTTCGGGTGGAGTTAGTACCTGCATTGTGTAGCTCTAGAAAACTATTACAAATGCATTGTAAGAAAATAGACAAAGAATAACAATAAATGTTTTCAGATTCTCATATTCTAACAAAAGTTGTTTGTTGTCATCAGTTTTTCTACTCAAGGGCAACCCTTTTCTTGGTTGAAAATCTTAAATCTGTGGCTATGCCTAAAGAGACAACACCATTCTATTTGGATTCTAATTGGCTGTTAGAAGGCATATTAATCATTATTTTGCACTGAACTGCAACTGCTTGAACATTAGTTGTAGGTCACTGAAATTAAAACTGCAGGTGCACTATGGCCTCTCCATGATTATTGTGAACATCAATTAGCAGCAGTCTTCAAGGACAGCACAGAGCCCCAAACAGCTTTGAGAATGATTTATTTTTGAAGGCATATAACCTTGTTTCCAGGAACGTGATAAATGCCCAACTGTTTTGTTGCTCCTACAGTTAAAGATTTGCCAGTCCAGTACACTATTTGTGCTACTTAAGAGTCCTTTCAATATTATTCAACTCACCTAAAAAGCTTATGCAATGTTTACCCTGGAGGCTGAGAATGTTTAATATTAAGGTCTGGCTTGCATAATTTCGTGGTATAAATTCTCAGCTACATTAGTAACCATATAATAACGGGTACAAATAATTCAGCTACAGTAATCTTGTCTATTATTAAATCTACTGAGTTCAAAACTAAACAACCACACTGTAAAATGTCATCACAGCTGACATATGTAGGTAAACAATCCTGGGTGCATTGAAAAACATTTAATTGAGTAAAATCCTAAATTACCATAATGTTGTTAGAAGTAAACCAATTCGAATCATGCTTTGATTCCATTATAAGCATCTTTAGTTCACTATAGAGCTAAAGTTTGCAAACGCATTGTTAAATACACTTGTTGGCATGTAGGTGAACACCCCAGTATCAAGACTCAGTTACAATTAACTTACATCTGAATTGCAGGGGTCTTGACAAACATGCAGTAAAGGAGTCACCCCCTCCCCCATAATAATAACAACGAGTTGAAAAGATATAAGATATGAAGTGCTGCTGCAAAGATCATGTTTATTTGTATTCTCTCCACAAAATATTGTCCTTTCATGTGTGCACATTCATCACCATACAACATAAATAATGTCCTATTGCCAACATGTGTTTCCATTTTTTTAATGCGTAGCCTCCCATGAAAACTGTTTCATCTTGGTCTGAAAAAAAAAACATATAATACGCATTAATTAATCAATAAGTACCTCTTGGATCCAACCTTTGTACAACTAACAACGTTCAAAATAAAAGGCAAGAAAGCATTTTTTATTCTGATCAACAAAGGAGGGTGTAATGCGGTAAGATCTGAGACAGGGTACATTTTGAAAACATTTATTAAGACGCATTTTGGACTAGAATGATGTTAGAACTAAAATGCCTTCTAAATACCTTTAATTGAAACACTACGCAAATAGTCTATGATCCTGGGCTAAAAAGTGCACACTTATCAGAAACTCTACCCTGCCCCAACATTTCTGGTGCAAATACAACACTTTAGGTAAAGCAGGAATTACAAAGATTATTAAAAAGAATTTAAATCAAGTTTGATTGCCAAGTGCATGAAAATTTGTGTCTGCCAATTTTGGGCCAGTAATACTGTAATTTGCTCCATGACTATAATAACTTTAAGAGCAGTATATTCTTATGCACTGAAAACAGATCAGAGCTGACAGATGGGTGTATAAGGGAGGGGCCCCAAGAAAAAAGGAATGGGGATATAAAATTGTTTCAGAATGAAAATAAAATAAATTCCCTCAGGGTTACACTACCAGTGTGATGATAACATGATAGCAGCAAATAAAGAATTGACTGATGACTTAAACCAACTTAAAAATTAAAATACATATATAACACTGTAGAAGTATTGCAAATGGTTCCGGCTTACTCATCAACCAATGTTTATAACTAGAGAGTGAAAATCTACTTGCTAAAAATTTGCTGGCAGAGATATGAAACAAGGAAATGAAGATCGCAAACATTAGGAAACAAATAATGTGTAAATCTGCAAATTATGCTTGAAGTCATGTAGAAGCTTAACTTGGGTGAAGAAAATGAGCTTACAGCTTGCATCAAAATGTCAGAATTAAGTAGCATCAACACACCTATCACCGAATTTACTGCAACATTCTATTAAATAGCTGCCTGTATGAACAACAACAACAAAAAATTAGCGAAATTTAAGCTTGCGTCGAAAAAAATTCATGAAATAAGGTATTCACCATCTTCAATGGCTGGAAAATTTTCTCAATCTCACGATCACAGTTTGTCTTTAGTCTGTTTAGAATTTTAACTTTATTGAATCATCGATCTTCAGGTCGCGTCGCCGATTGCAATCCGAGATAAAACGTGCAAAAATAGTCTGCATGTCACACAACAATGCACTTTCCCTGCCACGTGGTACAAGCTAATTTATACACCTACACAAAGCTCAAGAATCATTCTTTCGTTCCTTTATAATATTTTTTTGTACCACGTGGCAAGAGGCTGTCACTATCAAAAACGCAAAAATAACTCACCTTTTTCGCAGCCCTTTCTGGCGAAGACATCGTGTCAAGACGTCGATTTGTACCCGACTACAGGTTGGAAGCGACTTGCTAAACGGTGTCCCCACGCAATATTTTCCACAGAATAAGGACCGCTTGAAATCGGCCATAAAACAAGCTTTGATCTCTCAAAAAGGTAAGAAAACCACAGCGTGAGCCTTAACACGTAACCTTCTTGGTATTTTAAAATTTCATGATATATACTTAATACAACTAGGCTTATTCATGTACTCCTACCAAAACCATACTCTACCTTCAAAATTTCATTGTAAATTTACCTTACAAAATCAAATTCATTCGTATAATACAAGAAACTCTTATAAATTTCGTTTGCCTTTCTGTCGTACTCGAATCAAACAATTTTCCGTCTTTTATCAAGGACTTAAATTTTATAACACCTTGAATACCGACATCGTCAACTCTTCCTCCCACTTAAGGCATTTATTTGTAATAATTATTAGTATATTCTTACAAAAATCTGGAAAAAACTGTTTAATGTTCAGCATTTGTAAACTTCCTTGATACTGATTGTTACTTTAATTTCCTTCTGATAATAATTTGTATCCGTCGCCGTAATTTTTATGCCATCTTGAAAAATTGTAATTGAGGAGGCCTAATTAACATAAGCTTTATAGTTTCCTTTAGGCCTCCTCGCCATTACTTTCTACATTTTTGTATCTTGTAATCGTAATCGTGTAATTTATAATGTGTGGTAAATAAATAAATAAATAAATAAATAAATAAATACACATACAAATACAGAGAACAGAGCTCCCCACCATGATGGAACGGAGCATGCAGCGCGAGTTCTGGAAAGATCTTGTCAAGAGTAAGCACAAATCCCGCAGCTCAGATGGCTTGACCTACTAGCTCTGGTGGATAACTTTGAACTCAAAACTTAGCCCAAGGGTGGGGAACTTTGAACTCAAAACTTAGCCCAAGGGTGGGGGACTTTGAACTCAAAACTTAGCCCAAGGGTGGGGGACTTTGAACTCAAAACTTAGCCCAAGGGTGGGGGACTTTGAACTAAAATCTTAGCCCAAGGGTGGGGGACTTTGAACTCAAAACTTAGCCCAAGGGTGGGGGACTTTGAACTCAAAACTTAGCCCAAGGGTGGGGGACTTTGAACTAAAATCTTAGCCCAAGGGTGGATATGTTTTGACTCCAAATTTTCGTTTCTGATCAAAGTCCCCACTCCATCCCGTGGTCCCCCCCCCCCCCCCCCCACACACACACCACACACACACACACACACTATGGACACAAACTAAAACAAATAAGGAAATTTATTTGGGAAAAAAATATATTTTACGATTCTAGAAATAATTTGTTAAATTTCCATACAAATCCTTATATATCACCATGCTCGCACAGTCATCGCTAGAACTGAGCGGGAGAGATTCCACAACTATCCTATTTGCAAAGTTTACACGCATAGAGAAGCTTGAAGAAGTAACGACCGTAAATTTGTCAGCTTAATGCCCGCGCCAGACAAGAACGAAAGTCAACAAAAGTTCAAACTCTTTAAGACCAGAGAAAACTGTCATTGACAGTTCACGCAGAGTTAGAGGCCAAACGAGAGCTAGGGTTTCAGCGTCCATTGATTCAAGTGAATTAATTAAAATCTGAGCAGGTTCAAACCCATCGAGAGTCCCCTAGAGTGCATGCAAGTTGCAAATGAGGGCAAGGTGATTTAAACGCTTGGAGAGAATTCCGTTCCCGTTTGGTCCATCAGAAAACTAGATCTAACTGGGGAAACTGGGAACCGATTAACCTTGAAACTAATGAATTTTCCAACTTTTCAATTATTATTATTTTTTTTATGGTACTAAAAAGCGTTCACACTAGGCCGAAATATGTTTACTATGATCACGAACGAAATATGCCGTAATCGCGCTTCCAAAAAAAAACCTCTGAGCTCGACTTGTGGGCAAGTCTACATTAGGCATTGCATCGCGCGAATCATGATCGAAACATGTTTATTCTGACCATAATCGAAACTACGGTAGTTTTGATTTTGCTTTGACGAAACACGTTTAACATGCGGCGAAACGGAGGGGAAACAATACAATGAGACAATTTTTATTTCCAATATGGGCTGCCGAAGACGGATACATAGGCAGTTATTGGTGATGATGCACTTCCGGGATTCTTTAAGCGCAATCAGGCAATGTACCGTAAACACCGGCGTATAAGCCGCACCTTTTTACTCTAAAACTTCGCTCAAAATTGGGGGTGCGGCTTATCTACGAGAACATCTGGAAAAAAAATCTGTAATTTTCCATGAATCATCCCCAAAACACCAAAATAAAGTCAAAAACGCAACGGCACCACGCTATCTTCGAGAACTCGTGTGGTAAATGGCCCACTCTTTTTCCGTTGTTGACAACTTTGATGGCAAATTTGTCAAAGCAATTATGGAACTCCCTTTCACAGGCGAGTTTGTCACCGATGGATGGCTTCCAAATATCCTTGTAAACCTGCATGGAAGCCACGAACAGCTAAAGAATTCGCTAAAATTTGCTTTGCGAATTGAACGAAGCGACAACACTTGTCACCAGTTTTCTCTCTTCTCATCGAATGCCTGGCTACTAAGCCACGATATGCAACCGAACGTCCGAGCGAACAACTTACTCACAAATTTTCGGACTTGAATAGCTTGAATTGGAAAAATACTGGGGAAAAGTTCATCGGGGAAAGTGGTCTTGTGTTGAGTTCAAGTACGTTTTCGTACCGTTTTTATACTTGTTATAAGGATTAAAATGCGTGTTTGAGTCTTATTCAGACTACAAATTGAATCACCGATCCGTAGTGAAAAGGACTTCACTTCAGCCAATATGTTCATTAAATGAAATGACTCGGCTATGAATTTTTGACAAAAAATTTTTTTTCCAAATCTTGAGCTTCTAAACTCAGGGTGCAGCTTATCTGCGAGTGCGGCTTATACGCCGGTGTTTACGGTACACTGTTTGGGCAACTTAGGGCCTGTTTACATGGAAGTGGGGGGACCCCAGATAGGTGAGGTACCCCGCTCAACCAGGATCGTAAAATCGTCGCCTTTACATCAATCTGTACAACCCTGGGGGGCTTGGGTGAGGTTCCGAAATGTTATGGCACGGCTGCTAAGTACGTAAACAGACAAAATGGCGGGCAAAGGGCGTGTTCTTCCGATTGGTGCGGTTTTTCTTTCTCTAGCAGCTTTAGCAGCGTCTTTCTAGAATTGTACCTTACTGTTGTCACTTTTAATGATGCAATATCGCAGCCAACGTCACGCGATAGCCTGTTTTGGCGGGCATTGGCGAACAAATTTGAACTTTAAGACCCCGGATGAACCTCACCCTGCCTCAAACGTTTACATGGAGAAAATTCACCCCGGCTACGTTGTAGGTGAGGTTCCCCATCCCGGCTGACCGGGCAACCTGCCTCGGTGGGGTACTCCACTTCTCATGTAAACACAGTAAAGGAAAAAGAGAGATTATATGGAAAGGCTCAGGACCTCACCTAGCCGTGGTACCTCACCTACCTGGGGTCGGTTGCGAAATAACTCTGAGAATTCCTAGGAATTCCTAGGAATATCCTAAGAATTCCTAGGAAAAAATTCTTAGGAATTCCTGAGAATTCCTAGGAATTCCTAAGAATTTGAGGTGTGAATTTTCACGGTAAATTTGGACTTGGAATTCCTAAGAATTCTTAGGAATTCCAAGCTTAAATGGTGTTGGCTTGAAATTCCTAGGAATTCCTAGGAATTCCAACTAAAAGAAAATCAAAGATAGAATTCCTAGTTATTTTCAGAAATTCCTAGGAATTCCAAGGAATGTTTGAGAATAACTGGGAATTTTTGGGAATATGTGGGAAAAAATAGGAATATGGTCAGGAATTTGTGGGAATAAATGGGAATTTCTTAAATAAGTGGGGGAAACATTAGAAACATGCCGAAATGGTAACACACACAAAAAAAACAGCTGTCAGACAAGATACAATATCCCTTAATTTAAAGGTCAGTTGCTGATATTTAGAAAAGACAAATTGAGGGTCTGGTTTTTTAACCAGGCTTGGACCGGGGCAAAACTCTGGTTTCCCCTGGCTCTTGGTACATTAGTAGGACACATTCAATTTACCTCAAAATGTCTGTTTTCAATTGTTTAACAGGAGTTAAATGATAAAATTTGTTCAATATCATTTTGTAGCCTACATTTTTGTTTATGAGGCAAAATTTAAAATACAATTCAACAATCATCAAGTACCGCTTTCACTAATTTTACATGTAGGTCTTATCTGTTTTGGCTGCCTTTATAAGTTCACTTGCTGTTAACAATCTTCTGAGTCCAGTCCTCTGATGGCCTTATACATGTACATCTAGTCCTTGCGAAAAAAATCAAAATTTTATATAAATTCTAGACCTGTCATACACTTAACATTATTTAAAAGGTTGCAGTGTTAATTTTCAATAAATATAAGGTAAATACATGTATGTGCATGTACAGGTTGTGGTCCAAATTGTTCTTTGGTTTAAAAATTTTCAAACCAGTATTTTTATTTCCCTCATTGTCCCAGATTCATTACCGGAATCTCAGGCAAAGGAAAATAAAAATTAATCTGGTTTGAAAATTTTCAAACTAAAGAAAGATTTGAACCACAACATACATTTACAATTACAGTTCAAGTAGGAAACAAAACAAAGTAAACAGTCAAGTAGTGGGTTCCAAAGATGTGGAGGCCTAAGTGGCACAATACGAAAGAAATCTGAAGCTAAGCTCTCACTTGGGTGACATCCACATTGCCTTTAGCATTACAGTGATAGACCATTTCAAAACCTTAAATACACTAACCAGAAAAGAATTTTCTGATACACCATAAAAGAACATGTACATTGTAGTTAGTGAATACATGTACATGTGATGGTTTTCACATGTTCATTAATGGGGTTCTCAAAATTCTCAAACTAATAATTATGTTCTTATTGAATGCGTGAGAGGGTCAGACAGGAAAATGTTTGGATTAAGGTCATGGCATATCGACCAAATGCAGGAGGTCTGTGTGCCATGCCCGAGAGCCAAATACATGGTATTTTACCATCCACCTGGACCTATGAGTGTAGATGTAGGTATTGAAATGGAATGAGACCCCCAGAAAACTTGAACCTGAAGTGTTCCCTTTTACCAATCAGGAACTCTAACCACTTTCATTGTACAGAATGTAGCTTACACATGAGTCTAGAAGTGAGCTATATTGTAGGTCATTGCTTTCAAGGTCACCATAGAGTCAGGATACCCTCCAAAAACCTACACGAGGATCAAGTTTCATTTCATGAAATTATCATGCACTCTATGAAGCTTGTAGCAGTTGACTTTCGACGACGAGTTTATTAGATTTGTGAAAGGAATACTTTATGCTTCATGTTGCTATTGATTGTCATTGAACTGCAAAACGAAGATTAGATTCTGTGTAGTTCACGATCCATCTCGTTGATGATGATCGAGTCTGTGCGAGGTGTCCCAGTCTCAGTCTAGGTAGTTTGTTTGTTTCGAATCCCTTGTCAAGGTGAGCAGTATACAGGCTGAAAATCGCTTGAAACGGGAAACTATTTTTGATATCAAGGCGACCCCAACCAGGAGTGTCCTTGAGATATTTTGATTGTCGACAAAAATTGTTTTACACACGGGGTGACCAGACTTATGGCAGCATGAAATCACCTCGCATCCACCTCACTTTTCAGTACAGCTAAGTAGCGCAATCTACACAAAAATCTTTAAGATGTTGAAACGCAATCAGTAAATTTTAGGAAATTAGTGTTTTTCGTACATGAAGTTAGAAATCGGCATTTTAATGTACGACAGGGCTAGAATTCGAGTCAAATTTCAAGCGATACAGAAGTATAGAAAGAAAATTGCTTATCTCAATTACAGCGATACAAAGTAGGAAGAAAATTGCTTATCTCAATTAGACTTGGCTTCTGTGTTGGTAAGAAAGGGCACAATAGAAATTAAACCAAAGGTGCAAAAATCGATAACAAATGCGAAACATGTTGAAAGAAAACGCGTTGGTCAGTGCGTTGAAAAACTGTACCAATGCATGCAGGAATTATTTAGTAAACTATAAATGTTCTGCTTGCTATACGCAACATGTTGAGCACATTTCTAAAATTTTTAATATGTTTCATCCTGGTTACTCCGCCATCTTCAAAAATATATTTATTTTGGTTAATACATGACCAATTTCTGTAAATACAATATTTACAGTAGCATGGTGTTTGTTTCAGTGACTGTTCAATATCGTAGTCACAATGTACATGTAGTCCACTATAATCTACATGAAGAATTCATGTCTTAATAATTCATATATCTCATTAGACGGTTTAGTGTGTAGTATCGTGTGTTATTTTTACGAGTCGCGCTGTATTTTGGCGAGCCCGTAGGGCGAGTCAAAATACAAGAGACAAGTAAAAATATCCCACGATACTACACACTAAACCTTCTAATAAGGGATTTATTATTCAACTTAGCTACAAAATGGAAAAGTGGTTTATAAACTGCCTGAGTTGCGTGACAAACTAACGTGACTTCTGAGCAGCGAGTGAGCGTGCCAGCGGAGTCAGGTTTCGGGCGCTTGACGTGAGGTTGTTGTTGATTGGTCAAAACGAAAACTTGTCAAACCTGTGTCAATCGAGCGAAGCGTCGGGATTTTATTTCAAACTTGCAAGGAAAACAAAGATGGAACAAGGCAAAACTGAATTATTTTCGGGTTTACAGTTAGATAAATGTTCTTGGTCACTGAGCAAAACTACGAAAAGAAAGAACTCAACAGAACAAACAGAACTCGAAAGTCAAGTCAAACAACTTAAACAGCACTTCAAGCTCAGTCATCTTCGTCCGAATCACTACTAACCACGGGTCGTTTTGGAAGAGATAGCGGTGGAGATTTCTGACCGACAACAATTGTGCATTTGTTGAAGACAGCTCCTGAGAAATGATGGGTTCCGTTTCCTGACTTTGACAAACAAATGACATAAAAGGTTGTTAAGTTCCTTGGCGGGAATTTCTTCAATGGCCCTTGTTTCTTTAGCTGACTTGAGGTCAGTTTTTGTATTTTCTGTTGTATTTTAATACGTTTCGATTTTCTTCAATAAATAAAGAAATTTCACCGTCATCTAGGTCATTGCTTGTCTCTAGGATCTCGTTTTCGTTAAAAACCTCAAAATTTGGTAAGCATTCATTGTTTTCTTCTGGAAAAACGAGCGTTTCGGCCATTTCTTCATCGTTCACCTTGTAAGCCTAAAGCCTGACGTGGCATTTGTAGAAAACCTGTCAAACCGGTCTTCTGGAGTACAAATACCGTGGGATATTTGTACTCCTTTTGGGTGTTATTTGTACTCTACTGAATGCAGTTGAATAATAAAAGCAGTTATCACCAAGGAGATATTGCCTTGATATGACATGAATCCATGACAAAGTTCAACAAGTCCAAACTCTGTGAATGTAATTCTGTCATAATCCCTGAAGAACAGCCTGCGACCCAAAGCTTAATTACATGTTACAGGTACTACCGGTATGTTTAAGGACGTTGCCTCCTTTTGTTACTGCGCATACGTTCTTCGCATCTCTGGATATTCGGGTTTCTTAAGGAATTTGCCCCCTAATACAAAGATATTCTTGCTCGGTTTATGGCTATGTGGAAAAAGCAGATCTTAGCAAGGGCTATCAGAATCCAAAAAGAAAATTGGGTGTAACCACGCATGTTTCAGAGATAATTGAGCTTAAATTTGGAAAGAAATTGCCATACATTCTTGGTATTTTAATGCTTTTTTAGAACTATGGTCGCTAAATTATCTCTGAAAAATGCGTTGTTACCCACATTTTTCTTTTTGGATTCCAATAACCCTTGCTAAGATGTATTTTCCCCCATATTCAAAACCTTTACAAAATACATCTCTATTAGGAGGCACCGTCCTTAAATAAAACAGATCTAAGCAATACAAATTGAAGTGTTACAATGAGGATTATAATGTATACAGGGTTTTCAATGAGGGCCGGCAGCCGGCGAAACTCGCTGGCTATTCCACATGAATTCACCGCCTATTTGATTGAGAAATTACCTCATATTTTACATCTAACATGAGAAACATCCGCCACCAAACAAGAGCCTTGGATCGGCCAAGATTTATTCATGAAAATCAAAAGGATCTTGCCTGAATTCTGAGTAATTTCAGCGACAATTTGTGTTTCGTGTTATGTCCAAATACCCTAATTCTTGCTCCAGAATGCTTGAAATGGATCCTAAGAGGCCCAAATTTTCAAAATTTTCCGGGGGGAGCATACCCCCAGACCCTCCTAGAATCTTGCACCTTCACCGCAAGTAGTTCATTCTCTACCTACTCCTAAAATTTTGCCACCTACTCAGATTCCTATTGAAAACCCTGGTATATGTTTGAGTAACTTACCTGATCAAGTGTGATGCATTTCTTTGCCATGTACAATGTGCATCAATAAACTGTTTTGCTGTAGAACTGGGAGTACATACAATGTGTACATATGTAGACCCTGATGAAAAATATTCTGATTAACAAAACTTTGGCTCATAAACAATAAATTAATTTACCACTAATATTAAGCTAAGGTGAATGTAAACCATTCTCTAATTTTATCTACACCACAGTATGTGACAGTATGTGTAGTACAGTACATGTACTTTACAGATCCTAGGAGATTGTTGAAGGAGCAATGTAGATGTATGACGTTCAATTTTCACTGTGATTTAACTTCTAGTATGTAACTAAACAGTGTCAGCCACCTACAGCCCAGTTGATTGTGATACAGAAGGTGTTACTTTTCAATAATTCTGCAATCAAAACAAGAATTTAAAAAATTAGCCTGATACAAAAGATGTTCAGTAAGTTTAATTAATATTTGGTTCATGCCAGTGGTGCAAAGAATTCACTAGAGTGTAGCCTGCGGGCAGGCTCTCTTAGTGTGCTATTCGTGTGAGTGTCTTGGCGGCGGAAGTTTTCTTGGCGATGAAAGTGAGCCTGCACGAAAGCCATTGAATTATGAATTCTCTGCGTTCATCCATGAATGCAGCATTCTGACTGGTTTGAAATGACACATGATGACAGACTTCATTATTGTGACAAATAGCAAGCAAGGTGGTGTTATTGTTTGTCGCTTTTCTCGGTTTCTTAGACTGTGAGCAGTCTCTTTCTTCTCCTTATTTTAGCGAGAAGAAAAAAGGACGACTGCTCGCAGTGTGTCGGTTTTTCAATCGATTCAATTTCTTAATGTGACTTGGCTGGTTGCGTCTGGTTAGCGATTGCAGTGTTGTATTTTTTTTTTGGAATATCAACCATGTTTGTTCCAGTTATTGCACACTGGTTTTAGTGCGTGGTAGTTTTCAAGCCTCTCTTCTTGGGATCTCTGTAATGACAGGAAATGTAACATTTTATTTGACCATGCAATGGGCATTATCTTGCAGTCATTTTACACTGAGTTTGGTTATTTGTTATTGTGGGAAGACGGTATCGCTTGTTCCTGGTTACAGATGTTTGCAATACATAATGTAAGGGTGAAGTCTTCTGCGGTAGCAGCTAGATACTCTTTGTAATTTTATGTCCCTGGAGTTCGATATTTTTAACTTCTACACTGTATACTGATTTTGAATAGAACACATTTTTAAAACGTAGACTTTCGAAAAAGTCCTTCATCCTATTTTATATGGTGCAGTACTTTGTCGCTCGCTCCGCTGCTACGCGGCCTAGCTAGCTCCGCTCACTTTACGGCTTTTGTGCTCTGAAACTCGTGAGGTAGACTTGTGGCAAGTCTAATTTAAACACGGCAAAAATTGTCAACTGTGTTAACTTTATAGTTTTCTTTTGTGCTATTCTGGCACATTCATAAAGAACTCGATCCTCTCGAGTGTGAAAATTTGCCGTCGTGTTTGTTTAAATTTTGCTTCGCTTGCTGATTGGTTGGATATTTGACACCTTGACAGTGAATGACTTGTCACTTCACAGGGGCAGAATTCAAAATTCAACGGCTTTCGTGCAGGCTCACTTTTCCTCGCCCCATTCTTCTCGCCGGCTCGCTCATTCACTGACTTCGGCCACCAAGATACTAGCGTGAATAGCACACTAAGTGAGCCTGCTTGCAGGCTAACCAGAGTCAGTTCCACACACTGTACACAGGGCACTAAATTGTGCCTAATACAGTCGCCAATGTGCCTAAATTTTCCACATTGGCAACCAAATCCTGAAAATTAGTCACCAAATTGGTGACAAGAATTCTTCACCACACCCTACCCAAAGACCATGTGAATTTTTCAGTTATAAAATAGGGTTGGAAGGTCTGCATGACTCCTACTTCACATCTTTGTACACTGCATCTTATATATCTCACTCTTTCGACCAATACTGCTTCTTGCATTTTTGTAGTGGGTTTAGTTGGAGGATTTTCAAATGGTGACTGAATTCAGCATTTATTTACAACTTAAATGTCAGATTTCTAAGACTTTGATCTTGAGGTCAAATTGATCTTTCTCAGATCACTATATGATGAAGTTCAGTTAAATATGACCTCACATTGTCTGTTAAGCGACTTACATGTAGTGAGGGTTTAATGCCGCTCTTGGCATTATACATGTGTAAGGCATGTTGAATTTAGCTCGTTTAAGGCCTCGATAGGTTTGTCAGCCTCTCCTGTTTGAATTTGTGACAATTATTAATAAATCTAAATTAATATAATCTGCAACGGGATGAGTTTCTTTCCTGATGTTTGTAATGCCCGGCCCAGCTTAATAATTTATTGTGTTTAATTCTGTTGCAGTAAATGTATGTTGTGTTTCGCATCACACAGTGTGATCTAAAGACCCCTTTCGTCAAGAAATTGAAGTTTTAGCATTTTTAAAGCTACATGTATGCAACGTGTAGTAGATGGCTGAACTCTGCTTCAATCAAACATGTGTCTTAAGCCCCTCTTGAAAATGTGAGTTTCATGTCTTGGGGTTTTATACGCCCACATGATAAATCATTGCTCAGTATCTAGGCACACATTAGACATTCACAAATGCTGGGGAACAAACCCATGAATCTGACAACCACTTTAAAATTGTTGATTGCAATGAAAATCTTCCATATGCAAACCCCTTAAAAAGGAGACTTTTAGAAACACAAAATTCCACCTTAAGCCACCAGAGCATTGTCAAATGCAAATGGAAAGACTTGAAGTTGCTATTATTCTAATTTTATCAAATCATGTTGTTACATATCAGTACCTTTGATTTAAAAAAATCAATAACATATTTAAATCACACAAAACGTTTACGAACTCACTCTTTCTAAATTGGCAAATGTATGTTTTCATTTCAAGTTCAATCGCCTTTGACTGGTCATTGAAGAATAATTTAGGCTTTTAATGCATTCAATTTAATGTGCTCACATATCTGAGAGGAACTGAATTGTTGGCAAACGCCACGTGGTTTTGAATTCGCTGTAACTTTTTACCAGTGAGAACACTGTCTCCCCTGGGGGCAATTTTACTGAAAAACGGCCCTTTTGATTTCTCTTCCTTGAAGAATTGCATGCTTTATACACTGTATTAAGGCTTGTGACACTCATTTGGCAGAATGTCGGAAAGAAGGGAACTTTTGTTTAAGCCCTCGATAGAAACTAAAATGTAAGTTACTCACCTTGAAATCGGTTAGTCTGTTTACAACCATCTTGAATCGACAATTATCCACCATCAACTGTCAACTTCCACCAAAGAAATTCGGGGTTGAGCCTCACTTATCGTCAGCGAAAGTAGTCCAAAAGAATAGCGTAATAAACCATTTTCGCGTATGATAACCTGCAAATCTTGGCACATCCCTCAACGTAATTTGAAAATGGCCGCGTCGCCGGTTAGACAGCCATGCGACCGGGCCGCTTTCAAGAGGTCATGTGATTTACAACCGCACGCTTGAAAATTGCAGGCGCGCGTTACCGGTGACCACTGATTCTTTCCTGGAGTGTTTATCCCCGTGGAATCTCCGTGTTATTTATGTGCGCCAGAAAGGAAAACATGGATAGTTTTTTTAATTCCAGTGGTTGAAGTGTTGTAGTATTCGATGCAGAGCTACCTTCTCTTACATAAAGGTACAGTAATAATCTTTAATTTCTCGAACTGATTCTAAACCATGTCTTATGCAGTTGGACGCCATTGGGCCATTCCATTAATATTTTAATGTCTGCACCCCCACGGAAATGTTTTCGAGAGATCAAAGGAACCGACTTAGCTACTCCTTCAGAAATGACTTTTGAAATCCCCTCCGTCCCTCTAGGATTTCCCTGTACCTCAAGGAGGGGGAGGGAGTTGCAGATGTTACATGGAATGGCCCATTTTGTGTTGACAAAAAAGCCGAGTATGGCGGCCACACACAATGCATGGTTCAGTTTTACCTGTTACTATCCCCCCCGGGCAACCCCGGGGACAAGTCCAGCCCTTCGGTCCCGGGGGTGGGGAATTGTTTGAAACTGTCTTGTCCCGGGGGGAGGGGGTGGGGCAAATAGAAAATAACTTCTTGTTCTTGTGAAGTACGTCACTTCTCGGTTGACGCCGCACCGCGTGGAGAATTTCTAGAAGTTGCAGCAGACTGGTTAGAGAAGAACAATCTCTCAAAATTGAAATCTGTATTCAAAGGTACTTTTATTTTAAATTGTTGAACGGATGGCGTTCGTCACAAACAAAGAAATATTTCTTCAGCCTATTTATGTATATACTAAGACGACTTAAATAGACTCTATATGAAAACGGATGCACGGATTTATATTAAACAGAGGTCTCAGTGCAGTGTTCATTCTTTTGAAACAAGCTAAGAAAAACTCCTTTAAAATGCTGCCATCAATTTGTTCACGGGCCTCTTGTGCGTATGTGCTCTATTTAGAATAAATCACGTGGCGAAGACCATTTCTTTACTCGCTAGCCGTATGCCAGTGCAGTTAGAGGTTTTTCTTCAGTTTTCTTTTTCAAATGTAGTGTTCATGTTTTTATTACATTATAAATGTAGTGTCCTTCGTAAAAGAAACTCGAGAAAAGCGTTTATGTTCTTGTCAAAACGTCTAGTTTTGCTTTTGAACAGAAATCAATATCGTAATCTCTGTTTTGTACACAAAACAATGTATTTGTGGTTGATGAGGAGTCCTGGGGGTGGGGAATTGTCTCTTTCTGTGTGCCCGGGGGGTGGGGAATAGAACGCCAAGTGAGAACAAAATGGCAAATTCCCGGGGGTATGCCCGGGGGTGGGATGGTAACAGGTAAAATTGAACCATGCATAAACATCTTGTGAAAAAAAGTGAGCTTCATTTGAAACATATTCGAATTTTAACAATGAGGTGGACTTTTAGAGGAATATAGAGTATAATTCTGAGATATGGACTTTTCTTGCCATTGAATTGGTGGAATAATAGAATTATTGGTATGCTCGAGTTTATACAGGTTTATATCCTCAAGAAGCACTCTCGTTCTGCAACCAGCTGAAACAATCTTTACAACAGCTCGCTTTGTATACAGTGCAGCAGCACAAACATTAATACCAATCAAACTCAGTCAAAAGATTGGGTACAGCTGACCCTGTGGTCAACAAGCTAAAATTTAGAATATCTGACCCCATTTGCATGTCATTGAATAAGAATGGTCTCTCTTTTGTTCATATTCAAGACATTGATGCACTTGTAAATAAGTGGCTGGGTGTTCTTAAATCCCTTCCTCGTCATTGCCTACTGTTGTATTCATTTTCGTTAGGGACCGTTCATTTTTTATGAGGCCGTGGGGGGGGGGGGGATTTGAGGGGGGGGCATGCCAAAAAATATGGCTTCAAAAGGGGGGCCAGTGGAAAAATATGGTGTGTAAAGGGGGGTCACCAAAAAAATACCTCTAAGTTTGGTAGTGACAGCATTTGTAATAATGCAAACGTCAGTGCCAGAAGGCCAAAAATAGCGTTTCTGAGGTTCTGAAAATTCAAATTTTCCCGGGGGAGAATGCTCCCAGACCCCCCTTGCTTTATTATACACCCAACAGCAACTCTACTCCACCAACTGTTTCATTACAAAATACAGCCAGGGGAATGTCAACTCTTTTCTGGCCTCTGCTGGTCTGATTCTTAAACAACTGAACAACTGATAACAGTGTCCAAAACAATGCTTTCAACTAGCATGAATTGTCTGTTGATGTACTTGAGAATGCAGCAAATTGCATTAGAGCATCTCTAGATTTTCAAAATTTTCCAGGGGAAGATACCCCTGGAAACCCTACCAGAAAATTACCTTTAAAGCTTGTCAATAAAGACATTTACTCCTGCAGGACTTGAGTGTTAAAATTGAATGTTTAATTTAAGCTTCATAAGTTTTAGATTTACTTTATCATTTTTTTCTTTTCTTCTTTCTTTTTTTTGGGGGGAGGAAGTCATCTCAAATATTTAGGATTACAAGGGGGGGGGCAGGAAAAAATATCTTATGTAGAGGGGGGGGTCATTATATTTAACAGGTACTACCCATCAAATCCCACCAGCCCCCCCTACCCCATAAAAAATGAATGTTCCCTTACTAACATGAAATCCACAAGAAAGTAAAGTCATTAGAGTGAAATAATCACAAGTACTAGTCCTGTCGTCAATTGTTTGATATGTTCTTAAGAGCCAGTGTCTGTAAATATCGAAAACCCGGCGCCAGTTGTGAAATTTTCAATTTCATCATATTTTGCCTAAATAAACCCTTTAGTGAGTTATTTTCGAAAATGCAATTAAAAGTTCCTAAAGCGCTTTAGTTTTTTCAAAATCGAGGAAAGTCTGAAAATGGCCATTTTGGCTTCACGCCGCCATCAAAAAAAGGGTAAAATGGTGCATTTTCGTTTCGCTCGTACAGCTAAACGCGGTAATGTTTACCGATGTACTTTTAGCAAATCATAACACCATTCCTGCTCTTTCCAAAACTGTAGTTTATTTGGGAAAAGCTTTGAAATTTTATATCTTTCTAGCTGTTTTATCTTCCCCGCTCTAAGCGCTTCAGCGGATAAGCAAATTTTAGCTAATTTCTAAACCATAGAAAGCCCACTGGTACATTGAATTTCAAGCCGAAACTACAATGGTTCCTAAGCTTATACTTCATATTATGCTGCGTGAAAATTTCTTCCGCGGCCCGACAAAAGTGTGCCGTTGAGAGACGGAAACGATGAGTCAATTTTGGCAACGCGACCAATTTGTACTACAAACAGACATCACTATAAATAAACCCAACATCAATGAAAAATCAGCTCAAAAAACCTTCTACAGTTCAATATCAGACATCAGACACATTGCAACTTAAAATACTTTTTATTTTGATGAAAAAACATCCTACCTTTGGGTATTCGTCGTAAAATAGATGCTAAAAGAAGAAGCTTTGATTCTAGCTTTCGTTATCCGACACCGAATAAATTAAATCTCAACCACAGGTCGAAAAGTCAATGCAACCGTCTGTTCGTCACAAAAGGGTCGTATTTGAGTATTTTCCTCCTTGTACTGCAAAGCAACATATTTTATAGCAAGGAAATTAACTTACTATCTTGAGAAGTTAACATTCCTGGTACTTTAAGCGTTCTTAAAAACAAATATCTGTTTCCACTCGCTTACATTTGCGTGACAAGAATTCGTTTTCTGCTAAAGCGGCAAACTGTATCGAAAAGATAAAATGCAGTTTTCAATAGATTAAAACTTCTCATCGCAGAATTTGCGTTGACTAGTTACTGGCAGCGAGGAGGACTTAAAGTCCTAAAAATAAAACAGTGACAGACTAGTGAAAGCCAGTCATTTGAAATTAATTTCCAGGCAGTCTGTCCAACTGAAATACCCTTGTTCTGAGAAAACATAACAAAGTCTAACATGGTGTAACTTACCAAGGTGGTTGAAGGATGATCAACTTGACTGTTAGTATTCTGGTAAAATAATAGGAATGTCTTTCTTGCCTAGCTAGTACTAAACGTTTTAAGGTGTTTCGATACAGTTTTTTTGGGACCATACCTAACTTTTTGAATCGGCTCTTAGACAGTCTTCTCCTCGTCAGATCAAAGTGAAATTTGCAATACTCGTTGGTTTTGGATTGAACTTTAGCGTGGTTTACATTTTGTAAAAATCGATATTTCCATGACAACGATAAACAAAAATCCTCGAAAACACTAAAATTGAAATTTTCCGCGATCCAGATTTCACTCTGAAAAGCAAATACCAACATCTTAAACTGTGGTGTATGGCAAACAAAATATACAGGAACAAAAAAATTCTGTATCTTTGTTTTGAAGTAAATCGCAAAAACATTTTTAGCCTTAGTTTTTGCATAGTAATAGTAAATGCACCGAAAAATAATCAATGCTTTGATGAAATGGCTAGAAAATACTTTCAAAATGTGTCCTTTACTTACTATTTTACGCCTAGAAAGTTTTGCTGAAACTGGTGTTCGCGATCTCGAGAACGAGTTGTTTTTCTAAGATCATTGGCATAATAATCTTGTGGTAATTTTTGAATTTGAGCGCTTTTGCGAAAATCTTAAGAACGGCTCGATGGATTTTTTTAAAACAATAAACACGCGTGCTTGACGACGTGCATTCCTCCGTGATTTTTACTTTTCGTTGTAATCTACAGTGCAACAAAGAACAAAGAAACCAGATAAAAATCACGAAGCAATGACTTACGCACTACTTTGAATATATTAACATTTACTTGCAAACTGTGAATTTGTAACGCAAGCTTTTCCGTCGGTTCATACGTCCTCTTTAACGTTAAATCTAAAAGTGTTCCAGTGAATCAATGTTATTAAGACTCGATACTAAAATTGGTCACATCGTCAAGCACGCGTGTTTATTGTTTTAAAAAAATCCATCGAGCCGTTCTTAAGATTTTCGCAAAAGCGCTCAAAATCAAAAATTACCACAAAATTATTACGCCAATGATCTTAGAAAAACAACTCGTTCTCGAGATCGCGAACACCAGTTTCAACAAAACTTTCTAGGCGTAAAATAGTAAGTAAAGGACACATTTTGAAAGTATTTTCTAGCCATTTCATCAAAGCATTGATTATTTTTCGGTGCATTTACTATTACTATGCAAAAACTAAGGTTAAAAATGTTTTTGCGATTTACTTCAAAACAAACATACAGAATTTTTTTGTTCTTGTATATTTTGTTTGCCATACACCACAGTTTAAGATGTTGGTATTTGCTTTTCAGAGTGAAATCTGGATCGCGGAAAATTTCAATTTTAGTGTTTTCGAGGATTTTTGTTTATCGTTGTCATGGAAATATCGATTTTCACAAAATGTAAACCACGCTAAAGTTCAATCCAAAACCAACGAGTATTGCAAATTTCACTTTGATCTGACGAGGAGAAGACTGTCTAAGAGCCGATTCAAAAAGTTAGGTATGGTCCCAAAAAAACTGTATCGAAACACCTTAAGACAGCCATGTCAAAGAGCCTGTCGTGACAAAATTTGTTGTAGCGTGATGGGGGATTGGGGCGAACGCCGGGGAGTGGGTGGGGGTAAGGGGAAGGTAGGGCTTTCGGAGAGAAAAATATGCAGGTGTTACACTTAAGGCTACATTACTGAAATGATATGAATAAAGAAAGTTACAAGGCACATTGATATTTTTGTCTGTATTTCCGTTGTTATTTTTATAATAACGTTAATCGACAATGATCCCTTAACCAGTGATATAAGCAAAATTTATATTTTAAAAAATCTATTTGTATACATATACTCTGCCAGACTAATTGTTTTACTGTAACCTGAATCGAAAGTAAGAAATAATTTGTATAAAATCATTTCTCTTTCGTAAAGCCCTTCCTGTTGCGGTAACATTTGTTTTTCGGCCCACGACGTGAGCTTTACAAACCAATCTTGCAGTGTTATTGTGTGGTCTTGTTAAATTTACTCCACAGAGCAACTACAACAATCTACTAATTCTTGAAGAAGAGAAATGTAGGGTACATTCCTCCGTATTGGCGGGGTTGGTGCTTGAAGTTCCAAGGCAACCCCACCTTCAACTTTTATACTTCCTCAAGAGAAAATAAGGAAACTGAGGGCGTTGGTTGGGATATGTCAATTCCACAAAAGTTATTTATAGACTGGCTTTTCAACGGGTCTGTTTCCCGAAACATCCGCATAAATACCATTTCCCTTGTTTTTCGAGGTCCTTTTCATCGACAAAACGTAACACCACTTGGTCCGCCATTACAAACAATATTTTGAATGGAGATGCAAACGAAGCCTAGACTGACAGTGTCCCTCTCTGCCCCCCTATTTTCTCTTGATTTCCTACTTTAAACTAAGGCAAACAGATCGTACTGATCGACAACAATAGGGTGGGTGATATGAGGGGAGGAAAGCACGGTGTCTCTGGCTGTAGAGAAGTTCACTTGCTCTTCTACGGCAAGCACATCTTGCTCCGTCTCCTGCACCTTTTGCTGACACGGTTTCGCTACCAAACGAGAGAAGAAGGATGAAATTTGCTGGGCAAACAACCTCTCACCATTTGGGCCCTAGAGCTCGACGCATGCCTTTGGCGACAACGTCGGGGTCTAGTTTCTTCCCGGTGTCTTGACCGATGTCAAACTTCGCTTTTAGGTAAGACGTAGGTAAAATGTTGCCTGACTTTGAATTTATTATTCCTTGGAATAAACAATTGCACAATTTCGAGTTTGGCGATGGGGAACTAAATGTGGTATGGCGAGCGTATGGCATTGATTCAGGAAAGCGTTTTGTGGTGGACAAAAATACAGGTCAGTCGCTTTACGTTTGTTATTTTATGATTTCAGAAAGGCAGTATGTTGGTATTAAAGGGCTCTATAACTGTTTTATTCACGAGAAAACGAATTTTGAGATGAAATTTCATACAGAAACGTCTTTATAAATTCAAAGTCAAGCAACGTTTTACCCTAGGGTGTACAAGGAAAGGGGCCTTGGATGGCACTCCAATGACATTTCAATTTTTCGCACTCTGTTATTTAAATTACTTATTCTTTACCATTGGTACAGTAATTTAATCCAAAGTTGTTATTTTATCTCAGATGTAAACTAAAGTTGGTTCTCCGCTCCCTTTTCAAACGGTCATTTTAAAACGATATCCACGGTCAGGCAGCCTAGGCAATCCAGCACACAAACAACCGATGTTCCTCAAGTTCGTAGGGCTCCTGCTTTGCCCAGTACTGGAGATTTGTTCTCTTGTCCACAAGAGGGCTGTGTGCGTGTGTTCCAACGACTCTACTATTGAACGGCACCTTTCCCTGGAAGCCTGCGAGCTGTCCCCTGAAAAGTATTGCATCTTAGACCTTGCAAAACAGGAGTACGCCTCTCACCTTCAGGAAGGTACAGGCCTTGTGCCTTCGTTACAAGTCCCAGCCTCGTATGTGTCAGCCGACAACGACCAAGGCTACAAGGACGACCGGGTCTAAGGCTGAAAGATTTAGGGACGCGCAGAAGTCTTAACTGGCACCGGGAAGAAAGTAGACCCCGATGTTGCGCCAAAGAAATGCGTCGAGCGTCCAAATGGTGAGAAGCTGTTTGCCGTAACAGAAATTCTATCGGCCCAGCAAATTTTATCCTTCTTCTCTCGTTTGGTAGCGTAAGGTTGTCAGCAAGAAGTGCAGGTGACGGAGCAAGATGTGCTCGCGGTAGAAGAGCAAGTTAACTTCTCTACAGCCAGAGACACCTTCCCTCATACCACCCACCCTATTGTTGTCGATCAGTACGATCTGTGTGCCTTAGTTAAGGTGATTCCATCGAAAAAGAAGTTGTAATGAGAATTTGTTGAAACTTTGCACAGTTATTAATAACACCTAGTACATCGAAAAAATAAAATAAAAAGAGGGGGTCACCGTGTCTGATTTCACGCTACACGGTTGTAGTATATAGGTACCTTGCTAGCTATCGACAGCAATATTAAAAAGCCTTTCCTTGTACCAGAGACACCCACTACTTTAAAAAAGTTATCACTAGCAATAAAATATAAGTATTATTCTTGTGATAGTAAAACAATGTCACAGTAAAAGGCCTTAAAGTTGCCTTAAAAATAAAAGTAATGAAATAATAAGCAAATAGAGCACATGCACGCTTCCAGTGAAATGCCTAAAATCAGATTGTAATAATGAATTAATCAGAATATTTCAAAATTTAGTAATGAAAAATTCTTAAAATTTGGATATATCATGCAGAGTCGTGTTTTCTTCAAATAAATGGCATAAAAAAGAGGGGTCACCGAGTTCGTTTTGGAGAAAACGACAGCTCATTTCTCTCAACAGCTCAGTTTTCATAGAAAACCTACCAAGTTTCGAACGCGCGCGCGCTCGTGCGCGCGCTAATCACGCAAAAATTGATGCGCAGAAAGGATGCGCAATGCAATTGAATGGAATCACCTTAAAAGCAAGGAAATATAAAAGCTAAAGGTGGGGTTGCCTTGGAACTTCAAGCACCAACCCCGCCAGTACGGAGAACTGTACCCTACATTTCTCTTCTTTAAGAATTAGTAGATTGTTGTAGTTGCTCTGTGGAGTAAATTTAACAAGACCACACAATAACACTGCAAGATTGATTTGTAAAGCTCACGCCGTGGGCCGAAAAACAAATATTACCGCAACAGGAAGGGTTTTACGAAAGAGAAATGATTTTATACAAATTATTTCTTACTTTCGATTCAGGTTACAGTAAAACAATTAGTCTGACAGAGTATATGTATACAAATAGATTTTTTAAATATAAATTTTGTTTATATCACTGGTTAAGGGATCATTGTCGATTACTGATTACTATAAAAATGACAACGGGAATACAGACAAAAATATCAATGTGCCTTGTAACTTTCTTTATTCATATCATTTCAGTAATGTAGCCTTTAGTGTAACACCTGCATATTTTTCTCTCCGAAAGCCCTACCTTCCCCTTACCCCCACCCACTCCCCGGCATTCGCCCCAATCCCCAATCGCGCTAAAACAAATTTTGTCACGCTATTTTTAGTTCACTTTAAAAATAAAAAATATGTCCTGACATCAATGAACGCCCACAGATAATGGTCTAGTTTTGTTACCACAGACTATATTAATTCACTGAAACTATTTTCTGTCGTCTGTTGCTACGGATGGCACGGATGGAAATGGATTGCAATTTGAAAAAATTAGGCTAAACTTTTCAAATTCTTTCAGCGTGTTGACATTAAATCGATATTAAATGGTCATGGTTTGTTTTCTCTTAATGAAATTAGGTTAAATGTTCCTTTAAATGTTCAAACACAATGTTGGGCATGGATAAGTTAGCTACAGATAATATCAGCACAGTTTTGAGCAGATATCTGCAAAATCCTCGTGACTATGCCCCTTTAAAACGTTTAGTACTAGCTAGGCAAGAAAGACATTCCTATTATTTTACCAGAATACTAACAGTCAAGTTGATCATCCTTCAACCACCTTGGTAAGTTACACCATGTTAGACTTTGTTATGTTTTCTCAGAACAAGGGTATTTCAGTTGGACAGACTGCCTGGAAATTAATTTCAAATGACTGGCTTTCACTAGTCTGTCACTGTTTTATTTTTAGGACTTTAAGTCCTCCTCGCTGCCAGTAACTAGTCAACGCAAATTCTGCGATGAGAAGTTTTAATCTATTGAAAACTGCATTTTATCTTTTCGATACAGTTTGCCGCTTTAGCAGAAATTCACGCCGGGCCAGCAGAGGGCACGAAGCTGCACGCTCGGAAAAACTTTTGCGTCTTTTATCCGATAGAGCTCAAACTTTGCACAATGATAGAACTTTTTATTCCAAACAATCGTATCGTTTTTGTTTTTGCATTTTAACGGTTTTTGGCGGGGAAATGACGTCACAGTGCTAAAGGCAAATTTTCAATTGTCTCTTATGGCACAAAAAGTATATGATTCTGAAAGAACTTGTCGGGATAAAGTGAAATGCGAAAAAATCATTGAAAAACCTCAATCCGTCTTGAAGATATAAAGATCTGAATTTTATAAATGTTCTAAAAATAGTAACAAAATGGCGGAAAATTCAAACTTCCGAACTTTATATCTTCAAGACGGATCGAGCTTTTTCAATAATTTCTTCGCATTTCACTTTATCTCAATGAGTTCTTTCAGAATCATGTACTTTTTGTGCCATAACAGGGAAACGAAAATTTGCCTTTAGCACTGTGGCGTCATTTTCCCGCCAAAAACCGTTAAAATCAAAAAACAAAAACGATACGATTGTTTGGAATTAAAATTTCTATCATTGTGCAAAGTTTGAGCTCTATCGGATAAAAGACGCAAAAGTTTTTCCGAGCATGCAGCTTCGTGCCCGCTCCTGGCCCGGCGTGAAAACGAATTCTTGTCACGCAAAATGTAAGCGAGTGGAAACAGATGTTTGTTTTTAAGAACACTTAAAGTACCAGGAATGTTAACTTCTCAAGATAGTAAGTTAATTTCCTTGTTATAAAATATGTTCTTTTGCAGTACAAGGAGGAAAATACTCAAATACGACCCTTTTGTGACGAACAGACGATTGCATTGACTTTTCGACCTGTGGTTGAGATGTAATTTATTCGGTGTCGGATAACGAAAGCTAGAATCAAAGCTTCTTCTTTTAGCATCTATTTTACGACGAATACCCAAAGGTAGGATGTTTTTTCATCAAAATAAAAAGTATTTTAAGTTGCAATGTGTCTGATGTCTGATATTGAACTGTAGAAGGTTTTTTGAGCTGATTTTTCATTGATGTTGGGTTTATTTATAGTGATGTCTGTTTGTAGTACAAATTGGTCGCGTTGCCAAAATTGACTCATCGTTTCCGTCTCTCAACGGGACACTTTTGTCGGGCCGCGGAAGAAATTTTCACACAGCATAATATGAAGTATAAGCTTAGGAACCATTGTAGTTTCGGCTTGAAATTCAATGTACCAGTGGGCTTTCTATGGTTTAGAAATTAGCTAAAATTTGCTTATCCGCTGAAGCGCTTAGAGCGGGGAAGATAAAACAGCTAGAAAGATATAAAATTTCAAAGCTTTTCCCAAATAAACTACAGTTTTGGAAAGAGCAGGAGTGGTGTTATGATTTGCTAAAAGTACATCGTAAATATTACCGCGTTTAGCTGTACGAGCGAAACGAAAATGCACCATTTTACCCTTTTTTTGACCGCTGCGGGAAGCCAAAATGGCCATTTTCAGACTTTCCTCGATTTTGAAAAAACTAAAGCGCTTTAGGAACTTTTAATTGCATTTTCGAAAATAACTCACTAAAGGGTTTATTTAGGCAAAATATGATGAAATTGAAAATTTCACAACTGGCGCCGGGTTTTCGATATTTACAGACACTGGCTCTTAAAAGTTGTTGTTGTGTAATTGTCTCCTAATAATAATATATACTTATTTTTTTCTCAGCGCGTGAGCGGGCAAGATGAACCAAATCCTGCAATCTGATTGGTTCCGGGAGCGGGCGGAATTTTCCGATCTTGTCCGCGGTCAACGGAACGTCAATAACAAAAAATTTGTAATGGGTTTTTAAAACCTTTAAAATCTTTAAAACGTTCTCCGAAACTTAGAATTCTGAAATTTTTTGTACATTGTCGTTAAAAACTTTCTTTCCAAAATTTCTTGTTAAAATACCGAAGGTTGTACAATGTAAATCGCCTCTTCCCTTTCGACAAACATTTGAGTAAATCGAGCGGGAGTTAGCTACATGTATCGAAATTTGGGAAAATAAAGGGGTTTCTTTTAGTTATATTGCTTCCTGTGATTTCTGAGTTTTAACAGAGTAAAAAAGCGTATTTTGCTGCTCTGGTGTCACAAACGGCTTCGTTTCATGGTTCATTTTACGCGCGCTTGCAAAACGTTGCTTTCCGAAAACAACAAGACACGTTTAACTTTTGAAAAACAACAAGGAAAAAATAAAAATATTATTTGCCGGCCTTGGTCGGTCCGTATTGAGAAAAACTGTGCCCTCGGTCTTGAGCACGGCCCTCGGCCTGCGGCCTCGAGCCGTACTCAAGACCTCTGGCACAGTTTTTCTCAATACGGACCTCCCGGCCGGCAAATAATATATATTTATTGACTGAGTGTGAGGGCTGGATGGGAAAGTATTTGGCTCTAGCGCATGGAATACGGGCAGAGTAGTTCCATGCGCCATGACAGAGATCCAAATATTTTGCCATCCAGCCTGACCTAACTTTGATTCGAAAGTTACGGAAAGGTCTTGGTAAATACTAAGTGAATGATGACTTGCGCACACACTATAGTAATCAGGTGACAATGTGTGCAGAGCTGGACAGCTCTCCTGGACCGGCTCGCACCAACCTATCTGAGTATGTTTTCAATAAAATTGCATGAGTGAGGTCGTACGGTGGTATGATAATAGTATTTATTTGAAGGCATCATTTCATGACTTCTCGTGTACTTTTATTTTAGGTTTCAGAGGGGAATTTCAACTGGCAATGGAAGAGGACAATGGGAAAAAGTGTTCTTTCTCAAAGGGAACTCTGCAAATCCATGCCTAGTACACTGCCTTACTTCAATGGAGTGTGGTTGAAACTGTCATGAACAATTTTTTTAAGATGCTTTATAGTTACCTATTTCATGGACAATTTTTAAAACAGAAAATAGTAGCATAATTAAATGCTTTTGCTGCTATGGTACATGTATGTATTCATCTTTTACAGTTGATCCACGTCACGCGTGAACGGAAACTCTAAAATTCAAAACAACGTGACGAGTCACGTTCTCCATATTTGGGCATTCGCCTTGTGTTTCTTGAGATTCAGAGAGGGATTTCGAAAATCGAAAGGAGATTTCGAATCTGTCACAGATTTTTCGAAATGTTCAGACCTGGTTATGTTAATGCCTTAGGTCGGAAGAACAGGCCATGTAGGCCTCTCCACAAGGAAACGAGAAGACGAATAATTGATCGTTATTTGACTGGAGAGGGACCGAAAGCGATCTCCACAGCAGCTCGTGCAACTCCTGGCGCTGTTTATTGTATCATTCGACATCATGAAACGTTCAGTACATGTGAGGCGTTCAGTCAAGGGGGACGAAGTTATCCTTCTAAACTTTCAGACGACGTTGCATGTAGAATCTATTGAATTGTTCAAACTAGCGAAACCTAGGATATATGGATGGGAAAATCGCGAAAGATTGTTAAGCAGTAGGTTATGCAATATAGGAAGCACAGGTCACCAAAGCGTAATATGAGAGTTTGTATGGAGCTGAAATTCGATTGAAAATAATCGGCAATTTTCCGTGGGAAATACCTAAAAATCAAAATAGAGTTTGAAAAACCTTACCTGTTGTGTGTTTGCTGTGTCTTTACCGCTTTTCCGAACTGCTGGAGGCCGTATGTTTGGGGCGATATTCTGTTTAACGGTCGAAGCGACGTCTTGTCACGTACTGGCTTTACTTTGACATGTCATGTCGCATCGGCCGTTAAACAGAAAATCGCCCCAAATGGCCTCCAGAAGCTCGGAAAAGTGGCAAAAACACAGCAAACACACAACAGGTAATGGTCTTCAAACTCTATTTGGCTTTTTAGGTATTTTGCACGGAAAACTGACCATTTACATTTTGGATCGAATTTCAGCTCCATACAAACAACTCACATTACGCTTTGGTAAACTGTGGACGAAGCGTCGGCTTTGTCTTTAATCAACCTCGCAACTAGGAAACACTGTCATCAGTAATTGCTTGACACGGCAGATGTATCTTGGTTTTCGTCCACTTCCTTCGGAGCTACCGTTCCTACACAAGCGTTCAGCTCCAAGGTTTGTTCTCGTTCGGTTGAAACAGGAATCACGCGTCAGCAAAATAATTGACATAATTTCACCTCCTTCTAGTCGTCTAAAACGTTTTTGAACCACTGACGAGAAGCGAACCCAGAAAATAACGCGGTCTCTCGATAAAACAAAAATTTGTCCCGTCACAACCCCTTGCTTCTACAAAGATAGAAGCCATTTTCGGAAATTTCACTGAGATCTTCAATATTTCCCTTGTGATCTCCGTTACGTCACTGAAAGTAGCTTGTTTATTTGAAGACTCGGATCACGTGTTGAGGTTTCCGTTCACGCGTGACGTGGATCAACTGTAATCAATGTTCTTGTGTCTTTCTTCTATTCAACAAGCGAACTAACACATAATTTACACAAGGTATTTATTTATTTATTTATTTCTTTTTGAGTTGTGTATGTGCCTTACAATTTTGTTTGCCTGACCTGGCCTCAAGGATTCAGGAATACTTGAAATATTTAGAAAACAAATTAAGACTTGTTTGACTAAGCCATTTAATTTAGCCATTCCCATATATTCTCAGACATTCCCAACCCTTTCATTATCAGTTTTGGTATTATTGGGAATTCCTAGGAATTCCTAATAATTCGAAGTGCAGTTTTAAAGTGCATATGACAGATTTTTTTTTATTTGCCTGATCGAAGCTAAATGACATCCTGATATGAATATCAAAAATTATTTTTGGATTTCGATTTTCCTTCCCCGCGCTTTTGCCGTTTAAAAACGTGAAATTTTACTTCCGGTCATGTCAAAAACCGCGCAAAGGGAGACCTGGGCATAGTCACGTTGTGACGTCATACCAGGAACGGAGTCAATGCCAAAACAAGCTACGTGTACCGCATTGCGCAGATCTAACTCATTTTATTTTTCTTTATTTCGCAACCGCCAAATTAAGCACGAAATTATGTGAAACTGCTGGCGTTACAAGTAATTTGGGCAGTGATTTGGAGCTTTTAGAGTCCATCGAATGCGAATCGCTAACTTCTGAAGTTGAAAGCGAAACAGAACTCGAGATCGAGAAAGAAACTATTCAGAACCAGAAGGTCCTTACATAGACAATCCGCTTGCCGATGAAAATTGACTTAGAGAATACTATCAAGAGTTAGAGGAGACAGAACGAAGAAAACAGAATCTAGAAAAACCTATTTGATGGTACCGTAGCGCTCGGGACGTAGTAAGAAGTGCCACGATTTCTCATCTCCCGGTGTAAATATTATAATTGTGCTCGGCTAAATAAACCTTGTTCGCGCTCGGCTAAATAAACGCCTGTTATGCAGGTTATACTTTCATACTCTTACAGGTGTAGATGTGGTAATTGTGTCTTAAACCATCTGCAAAACGCCGTAGATTGTCTTTGCTTCAAAGAAATTCAGAAATGTGTCGAATCTCTCGAAGCGCCGTTGTATGTTTCGCGCGAAGCCGCAAACTTAACACAACAACAGGATGTGTAACAACCTACCCGGCACTGTTCAGTGTTGTCTGACTTTAAAACTGATGGTCGCTACGATCAGATGCAGAAAATATAATACGATAGATGGAAGAAAGTATCGTTCAGTAGATTGGTTCAGAAGAGAAGTGCGTAATTCTCTGCGTTCTTGTGGACTCTCTGAAACGTTGTTGTTTTATGTCTATGTAAATTGTGCAATAGCAAATCTGATTGACATTTCAGGTCTTTCAATAAGAATAAGCTGCAGTAAGATTATTAAATGAAGATTAGAGTTTGCTCATTCCTTTCAAAACTTAGTCAGACATGTTTTCATCATAATTTTATAATTATCCGTAGTCCAGTTGTGCAAAAATGAGGGATGTTATAATCTTTACCTCAGTTATGAATCAACACTGGTCAGTATATCGGAAGTAAACAGTGCAGAAATTTCGAGTGTTAATTTGCCTAGACGTATTAAATGCAACACGAATATTTTAGAGAGTCCACAAGAACAGGAGACAAATTCTCACTTCCCTTCCGAACTAATCTGACAACAATTTCTTCCGTCTATTGCATTATATTTTGCTGCATCTGATCGTAGCGACCATCTCAGGAGTACTCGACGGAGCCGGATCTGTGTTTACCAAATTATTCTATGGCTGGAAAAATTAACTCTTCCGGTTGGCGTGACGAACTGTTGTTATTATAGCTGGCAAAACGTGAGGATGTCGCGCGGCGTGATTTAATGTTTAACTTCGCAATTAGTGAAATATTGCTTCGCTTTGTCGGTACCCTTACGGGTACCGTAAGGGTACCCTTACCCTTTGCCGGTACCCTTAGGACGACCAGTAAATTTTTAATTGCAAAACGATAGTGCGCATGCAATGTATCCAGTACTCTGAGCAATAACGTAGCGGTTGATGTCGTTAATATTTATTACTCCTGCGAACTACTGCCCATAGAACGTGAAGAGATGGTCGCTTTGGTATATTTCTACTATTTTGGGGAGGTAAGTGGCAAAGGTTTCTTTTTAGGTTGTTCAGTTACCGACTCGGGAGCTTTCAAGAAATGAAATTGATATTTTTGTTTGATTTAGCACACTAATGAGCAAGATTCGAAGGGGCGTCTCTCAAACCGCTTAAAATGTACCGGCTGCAACATCTCAGGAATGGTAGGGACTCGAATCGTAAGTAGGCTTGTTTTCACATTATAGTATTCTAGGGCGTCATCTGGGTAATAAAGATACGCTTTTTCAGTTTTCTTAATTCAGTTCCGTTTATATTTGTTGATCGCCAAATTAACCGACCACTTTGAATTTAAAAGCGAAGAAAGGCTATCGCCAGCTGTATAAGCATTGATACCATCGTGTATTTGAAGGCACTGTATATATTTTGGATTTTGAGAAATCAAATAATAATATTTTCTTGTCCTAAAGTGTGCCTTTTCTAATTAGTAGCTATCGCGCGCTCTTCGCAAGATGAGCGGAGTCTGTGGTTGAAGATTATCTTTAGTTCGCGCACGCGAATTCTACAGTACAGAATATGTTCTCGCGCGTTTGTCGCGTTTGTCCCCCTTGTCAAGCAAACTGACATACATGCAGTGGAACCCCAATACAACGAACCCCTAACGAAAGTTTGTGAAACGCGGCTTGCGCAATGACTCCGGCAGAAAAAGAGTTTCTGTCCTAAAATTTCAAGCACTAAAAAAACGTCCCTGTCTACTGAAACGTTACTAGACCTTTGCTGCAATGGTGACGCGTCCACTGACAAGAGCGGACCTTTCCTGTGAAACTTTGCAATTAATTTTGTGAAACTTTTGCGGTGACGCGTCCTCCACTGAAACGACCGAACCTTTGCTGCGAAACTTTGCAATTCATTTTGTGAAACTTTTGCGGTGAAGCATCCACTGACAAGACCGGACCTTTGCTGCGAAACTTTGCAATTCATTTTGTGAAACTTTTGCGGTGACGCGTCCACTGACAAGACCGAACCTTTGCTGCGAAACTTTGCAATTCATTTTGTGAAACTTTTGCGGTGAAGCATCCACTGACAAGACCGAACCTTTGCTGCGAAACGTTGCAATTCATTTTGTGAAACTTTTGCGGTGAAGCATCCACTGACAAGACCGGACCTTTGCTGCGAAACCTTGCAATTCATTTTGTGAAACTTTTGCGGTGAAGCATCCACTGACAAGACCGAACCTTTGCTGCGAAACTTTGCAATTCATTTTGTGAAAGTTTTGCGGTGAAGCATCCACTGACAAGACCGGACCTTTGCTGCGAAACTTTGCAATTCATTTTGTGAAAAGTTTGCGGTGAAGCATCCACTGACAAGACCGGACCTTTGCTGCGATACTTTGCAATTCATTTTGTGAAACTTTTGCGGTGAAGCATCCACTGACAAGACCGGACCTTTGCTGCAAAACTTTGCAATTCATTTTGTGAAACTTTTGCGGTGAAGCATCCACTGACAAGACCGAACCTTTGCTGCAAAACTTTGCAATTCATTTTGTGAAACTTTTGCGGTGAAGCATCCACTGACAAGACCGGACCTTTGCTGCGAAACTTTGCAATTCATTTTGTGAAACTTTTGCGGTGACGCGTCCTCCACTGACATGACCGAACCTTTGCTGCGAAACTTTGCAATTCATTTTGTGAAACTTTTGCGGTGAAGCATCCACTGACAAGACCGGACCCTTGCTGCGAAACTTTGCAATTCATTTTGTGAAACTTTTGCGGTGAAGCATCCACTGACAAGACCGGACCTTTGCTGCGAAACTTTGCAATTCATTTTGTGAAACTTTTGCGATGACGCGTCCTCCACTGACACGACCGAACCTTTGCTGCAAAACTTTGCAATTCATTTTGTGAAACTTTTGCGGTGAAGCATCCACTGACAAGACCGGACCTTTGCTGCGAAACTTTGCAATTCATTTTGTGAAACTTTTGCGGTGACGCGTCCTCCACTGACACGACCGAACCTTTGCTGCGAAACTTTGCAATTCATTTTGTGAAACTTTTGCAGTGAAGCATCCACTGACAAGACCGGACCTTTGCTGCGAAACTTTGCAATTCATTTTGTGAAACTTTTGCGGTGAAGGCATCCACTGACAAGACCGGACCTTTGCTGCGAAACTTTGCAATTCATTTTGTGAAACTTTTGCGGTGACGCGTCCTCCACTGACACGACCGAACCTTTGCTGCGAAACTATGCAACTCATTTTGTGAAACTTTTGCGGTGAAGCATCCACTGACAAGACCGGACCTTTGCTGCGAAACTTTGCAATTCATTTTGTGAAACTTTTGCGGTGACGCGTCCTCCACTGACACGACCGAACCTTTGCTGCGAAACTTTGCAATTCATTTTGTGAAACTTTTGCGGTGAAGCATCCACTGACAAGACCGAACCTTTGCTGCGAAACTTTGCAATTCATTTTGTGAAACTTTTGCGGTGACGCGTCCTCCACTGACACGACCGAACCTTTGCTGCGAAACTTTGCAATTCATTTTGTGAAACTTTTGCGGTGAAGCATCCACTGACAAGACCGAACCTTTGCTGCGAAACTTTGCAATTCATTTTGTGAAACTTTTGCGGTGAAGCATCCACTGACAAGACCGGACCTTTGCTGCGAAACTTTGCAATTCATTTTGTGAAAGTTTTGCGGTGAAGCATCCACTGACAAGACGGGACCTTTGCTGCGAAACTTTGCAATTCATCTTGTGAAACTTTTGCGGTGAAGTGTCCTCTGACAAGACCGGTGACGCAGACGCTACTCGCCTGCATGTACTTTGTTCTCATCACGTTTTGACGTCATCTGTGCGTTATAAGAGTACACACATAGCCAAATGGAATCTATTTGTTAAGTCCTTACTTCTACTACGGTACTTAAATTGCAATTAATGCCGTGAGACTTTGCAATGAAACTTTTGAGGTGATTGACTACTGAAACCTGACTTGATTATTGCTGCGAAACTCGATGTTGTCATGTTGCCCTGGCGACATCACTACAAAGATGAACTGGAAACAGTAAGATAAAGAATAGATTTGTTTGACGTGTACACACCTTACAGCATTAAAAGATTGTAGGCAATATATCACCGAAAACGTGCTGTTTGACACCTTTAATTTAGCAACATTTTAATTTTTGCAAATATATACAAATCTCATAGCGTCTTTAAAGGTTATCATTAGGTAACAGTATCTGTGCAATTCCTCAGTAAATGGCAAGTTCAGCGACTCGATAAGGTAAGTGATGCAAGTGATGTGATATATAATAAAGGAAAAAAAGACTTGGACCTTGAAAAAATAACAAATTAAGATCTAAAGGCCTTCTGTTATTTGCTGGGAGATCACAAGGTTTTAAAATAACTGTCCTGGCTGGCAAATTATGAAGGCAATACTTTCCTGGCTAGCATTGCTATCAAATGTGCCGCTGGCTGGGAAAACGGAATCCTTCGAGCGATGCTTGCTGGCAAATTAAACTCTCAATCTTTAGCTTGCTGGCTCTGAAGAACCGATAAATTTTTGCCAGCAAAGTTATTTATGGGCCAAAAATAACTCGGTGACTACTAAATAACATCTTAGAGCAACAAACAGTCAATTTTAGAAAAAACATTCGTTGGGTACTCCTGCCATCTGTTCAGACAACACTGAATCCTGGGTGCATTGTTTCACATCCTGCTGTTGTGTCAAGTTCGCGGCTTCGCGCGAGACAACAGCGTTTCGGGAGATTCGACACATTTCTGAACTTCTTTGCAGCAAAGACAATCTACGGCGTTTTGCAGATGGTTTAAGGCACAGTTACTACATCTACACGTGTAAGAGTATGAAAGTATAACCTGCATAACAGGCGTTCATTTAGCCGAGCACGATTATAATATTTACACCAGGAGATGAGCTATCGTGGCATTTCTTCCCGCGTCTAGAGCGCTTCGGTGCCATCACATAGGTTTTCTAGATTCTTTTTTCTTCGTTCTGCCTCCTCTATCTCTTGATACTATTATCTAAGTCAATTTTAATCGGCAAGCGGCTTGTCTGTGTAAGGACCTTCTGGTTCCGAATAGTCTTCCTTCTCGTTCCCGAGTTCTGTTTCGCTTTAATATTTACACCTAGCGATGAGAAATCGTTGCATTTCTTGCTATGTCTCCAGCCCTTCGGTGCCATCAAATAGATTTTCTAGCGTGTGAATTATTCGTTCTACCTCCTTTTTCTCTTGATAGTATTCTCTAAGTCAATACTCATCGGCAAGCGCCTTATCTATGTAAAGGTTCGAGCTTCTGTGAGTTCCAAAAGCACGAAAGCGCGTGATAGCCGCTTTTATTGCTTTCTATCAGATTATCGAGCTCGGATTTTTGATCCAGCGCGTCTCGGGCTCGTATTTTCGGAAGACCCTGTCTCGGGCTCGGATTTTACAAACAGACGGAAGTCTCGGGCTCGCATTTTAAAACATGGGTCTGGGCGTCTCGGCGAGTCTCGGATTTTACCATTCTATACCCCTTTCCTTGGTTGTTCCTTGGCGATGGCGGTCTGATCGAAATTACTTCCGTTGACAGCTGTATTGTTAAAGGGCCAATCAGATTGCGAGATTCCCGCGGCCAAAATTTGGCCGCTGACACGAACTCCTGTGAGAGATTGTATCAGGCCCTATTTTAGCGAGCGACCAACCAACCTCGTCCCCAGGGTCTTCTCGCTTTTCAATATGGCGGTGGGTCGGGAGAAGACCCTGGCACACAGCAGAATCACGTGACCAAAATTTCCAACGAGGATGGAAATGTATTCAAAATGGCGGCTAAGGCGAAGTGAGTGAGAAGATCTGGGTACGAGATTACGGCTGAGGTCAAGAAAACAAAATGGCGGAAAAGGCTGAAGGTTGGTTCAAACATGCGTGAAGGAAAAAAGAAAAACAAAGACAAGTTATACATATACGGGCTTTAGGAACACGGCAAAGTGTCAGGGGTCTTGTTTTGGCCGTTCATTTAATATGGTTTGTGCGTACAGTATAAAGCTCGCCGAACTCATAGATCACGCGCAAAATAATCAGGGTAATTTAAGCTGAAGTCTTACATCTTCCCCTGACCACTTGCTTTTAAATGTTGACCAAGTGAAATCGAACGAACGTGTATTTTTGTTTCATGAGGAAGGCGGCTTTTGGCATAATTTATCTTACGGTAAATTGTTGCAAATTATTTATTTATTTATCTATTTATGCTCAACCAGTCTATTTATTTTTTACTTGCTGATCCTAGCCAACTTGGTTTGGTAAATGTAACTCTTTTGACTGTTTGTTTATGACTCTTATGACTGTTTGTTTATGGATTGATCCATACCAAAGATCTTTGGCATAGTATACCCTAGCATGGACTGCACATCTATTTGCAACTTTCGTTTTATTTTCAAGTAACAAAGTTTGTATGTAATCTTAAGTTACTTTACTCTGCTTGCTATCCCATAGCAATCTGTTTCTTGAGCTTTTCAATTCATGGGTAACACTTCTCATTATCTTGTTCAACCACTGGAGATAAAAAAAAATGTTCATGTGTATTTATTAGGAGTGATTACATAAGCCTTTGAACATTTTTAACATTTCGTCATCTTTAGAGCTTACAATAAAATACCGGTAAGGGCTGGTATGCTTGAGATGAGGGATGAATCATTGTTCATCATCATCATAAGATTTATTTAGAAGTTACAGCATCCCATTTATTGCAAGTGCTCTTCCAGAGAGCCATGTTGCAATTGTATAGTCAAACAGTTAGTGGTGTTTAATCCAGCAAATCTTAAGTGCGGCTTTAAAGGGAACAGTGGTCATGTTGGCATTGTTGGATTTATTTGGTCCCATTCCTGTCTACATATTTGCTTGTTCAATTGCAGATCTCCTAGGATTTGTCACTTTCAATACTGCTTTCTGTGCTTTAGCTGTCCAGTTTACAAATATTTCCTCATGATACGTTATGTGCATGTATTTTTGAGTTAGAAATATCGTTTTAGTACCATTGTAGACGAGTGTCCAATACTAACACACTTGTGTTATTAATAACTGATTGGGCTAATGATAAGGTATGATATCAACAACAATTTACCTTTGGAAAAAGTTATGTGTGTAATCTTGGCTGTTAGAATTTAGTAAAATAAGAGCCTGTAAAAAATGGACAAATAAAGCATTTGAACAGTGGATAGATACAGTCCTCTTTGTTTGTTCAACCAGTGCTGGGGATAATATTCCTTTATAGGTTTTAAGAAATTTCCTCCTTGAGTACTTCAATGAATTGAGTTATTTGGGTGAAATTTGGAACTGTTTAAATATAACTGCTATCAACCTAGGGTGCTCTTATGTTGATATCACTTTTTCGTTGATGTTTGAAAAATAAAAGGAAACATCAAATCAAGTACCATACATACATGTATATCTGTTAGAGGCAACATTATCCCTTCTAAGAAGGACAATTTATTTTTCCAGTGGCCATTTAATGTATTTGACTGGCAATAAATTGAATATGGTGACAGAAAATTCAAGTAAAAGGGAGGTGAGAATAATGACAAGTCATGAAATTATAACCTGACAATATCAATGAGTGCAAGGTCAAATTCCATGCCTGTTTGGCCAAAAATGCTAACCTGAAAAAAAGTATATTGTGAATTATGAAAAATTAGAAAAAATTTTGTTGTAAATTCCAGGTCCCTTACATTCTTCACACCATCAATCCCCTACCCCTTGATATTTAGACACTAAGAGGGGCATGGGTTATGGTAACTTGCACAGGAAATCCCTTCCACAAAATTAGAATAGTAATTCACTAGCCCTGGCAGTTGGACCCTCAAGATGTCTAGTTCTCAACTCCACCTTCAACCAACAACACAGAAGCAGTCTACCATTCAAAAGATTACAGCAAATATGTTACAATCCCTTTTTGGGATTAGCAAGCTTGGAAGCATGGTTTACTCCCAAGCAATTGGCTGCCTTATCGTGTTATGATCACTAAAACTTCACTGACAAGTTACCAATAATTGTTGAAAATGTAATCCTGGCTAACTGTCCTGATACCAAGGAGAATCAGGCTTGTAAACCCAAATTAGGCCTTGCCTTGAAAATCCTAGCAAGCTCATGAACACAGCTCAGTTCTGTCCCATTGCCCACATCACTATCATATATTTAAGATTCAGGTTTATATTACCCCAGTTAAGTCTTGCCTTGAAAATGCCAGTAGTTAGCTGCATGAGTAGTGTTTGGAATTCCCGTAAGCAGAAACACTCTCATGGAGTGGAAGGACTAAAAAACCCTCTAAATTCATTCAATTCACTTCTACAAGTGTGAACTTGGAACAGTCTCAACCATTCTGAGTAACTTAATAATTAAAGCAACGTTGTAGAATCACGTACATGTAGCCGTCCAATGTGTATAAAGCGATTTATCCCTGTGATGCAAATCCTCAAATTACCTAAATTGCCTATCCAAGCAACTTGTTCTCCGCACTTGAAATTATTTATTAATATCAGCAGCTATAGCAACAGCGTCTGTAAATTTAGCTTCTACAAATTTATCAAAGAATGGAATGCCCTAAGCAGCAGCTGACTCATTTAAGTTATTTTATATAATTTTATTTGATTTACACCGGTTTTTCATTTTTATTAGATTCCTTAATTGCACAGCAAATTCGCAGCGACAGGACAATTTTGCGAATGAATGTAACATGTATAAATAAAACAATACATACATATAAGACATACAAGTGGCTTACAAGTTTTCAATGACCATGGAAACACAAATAATTAGTGCGCGATTATCCTTTATTTATGACAAAAATCGGGGCAAGTACATTACCATTAAGTATTTCACAGTCCACTACGCCACATTATTTCCAGCGACTGCCATTCCAAAACTCTAAAGTATCGTGCACATTGACGATTGGTAAGGTTCTTACGTAGATCACCAGCCGATCGCGATCGAGGAACTTTTAACCCGAATAATCTGCGAATCTTGGGTTTGGTACTTCAGATCTTCCTCATACGGAACAGCTGCAGTTTTGTAAATTGTCGAACAGAAAAACTGTTCAGCTTTCACATCACAGAGACCTAGAAATAGAAATGTTTGGGTTGCAGGAAGAACCCACAAAGATCCGCCATCTTTGCTTTTGGAAGACGTAAACCAATCAGAACTCATGTAAGAATGGCGCCAATCAGCGACGGTTTTAGGTCGCTATGTCCCAGGGTCTTCTCCCGAGCCGCCGCCATATTGAAAAGCGAGAAGACCCTGGGGACGAGGTTGAGCGACCAACGTAAGAGAATATGAGAGCGATGCTAAAATTCGGCCTGATCGCAGGTTACGAAACAAATACAGTAAACACCCACATTTAATAACCTACTTTTTTCAAAGTCAGCCTGAATAAGTCTTCATATATTTATTGTAAAGTTCTTATATAACGGATGTCTGAAATGACGAATTTCAGCCTGGGGGTTCTTAATCCACTTGTTCTTTTATGCCGGCCAGCATTTCCAAAATGGCGTCTTGTTCGCTGCCCTCGGAAACTTCGGAGAGAACAATTTTTTTAGAACAATTTTTTTAAAACAATAATTGTTTTATAAACTATTTTCACATCAACAATTTTTTGAAAAGCTAAAACTAGTCAGCAGCACTGTGCGAACTTAAAATTGTAAAACTTGTTTATTCTCCTACGCGTTTCGTCCGACTAAAGCGGTCTTCATCAGGGAGTTTTACAAGTGAGAATTACAAGCTTGTATTTATACACAACGTAACCACTAAAACAATTTTACGTATAACGCAAGCTGTAGACCTGTTTTGCGGATTTACGCAACTGTACGTTTGGGAAACAAAAATAGAGATTACTTCATGGAAAATGCGCGCGTACGATTTTTATTCACGAGTTGAGTAGTGTCAGAAAACGAACGAGTGAGCGTAGCGAACGAGTGAGTTTTCTGATACGTATCAACGAGTGAATAAAAATCGTACAAAGCATTTTCCATGATGTAATGTGTTTATTTCATAGGTACTGAGATTTTCTTTTTTGTGTAGTACTGAGTAGACAAATTTATTTGCACAAATAAATTACACTGTAAAACCATTCAAGTGCTCAACAACTGAGTAAATCAAACATCTGCAGCACTCAAAATTTTTCAGTAAAGTCAAATGTTTATTAATAAAGGAAGCCATGCCAATAACAAAGTTAAGTCAAGAAGATAAGTCACAATTTATTCATCATCAGAGTCACTTTCCAGTTCCAAAGGCCTTAGGCGTTTCCATCGCACCGCTTCGGGGCTTGACGGATTTGTAGAAAGCGTGGGAGACTGATTTAAAGTGTTAATGTTGATGGAGAAATTGCCACCTTGAATAACTGCGCCACTGAATAGTGCCATGGACTGCTGCTTACCACCATTCTGAGAGTCGGAGGACGGCGTACAAGCTGTTTCAGAAGAGGACGAAGCTGTGGTACCAGCCATCACACTGCTCAGCACTTTTGACATGTGCATCTGTTGCTTCGTTGAAACAGTGCTGTAATTTTCTATGCTCTTCAAATTCTTATGGCCAGATAGTTGTGCAGTTTGCGTAGGTGGAATGTCGTGTTCACTTAGCGTCTGGATCATTGTCTTTCTGCCGCTGTGATTTCGAAGCCTGTCGTTTTCAATTCCTGCTTTCTGAACCATGGTCTTCATTAAACCATTGAGTTTGTTTTTGCCAACAGCACCGGACTTGAACCAGCCTTTTGTTGCGAGCGAGTCCGTCTTCAAACCGTTGTTTACAGCCAAATAAAAGGAAGCATCATCTTGATTCATTTCCTCAGGTCTCTTCCTGGCAAAACATTTGTAGACCGCGACAGGATCTCTTTCAGTTCCGTCGGTCGCAAACATTTTCGGCGGTACGGTTCTGACATCGCTGCAGTCTGATCCCGTTCTAGTTTTTGTTTGTCTTTTATTGAACTCCAAGTACTCGACTCCGCTTGCCGTTTTCTGTAGCTTTACATCTCCCCAGCACACATCACGATGTTCCTGGCACCCACGGAGTCCGAAGTGAAGAGTGTTGTTTAGCCAGGGCGTGTTTAAAAGTGCCTCGGGACTACACATAGCGAGCAAACCCTTCTCGTACAATATTTTCAACTCTTCGCTTGTCAAAGCTACCGATGCTTTGGGTTTATTTCCTTTACCTTGCTTCTTTAGCTGTTTTTGTTTGGACTGAAGAACTTTCCTGGTTTTCTCAAACACCAAGTCGTTGATTATGCTTACAGAATAGCTCTTTTTCTTCAGGTGTCTTTCGAAGCTAGCCACTAAACTTCGAAGAGAAGTCGGTTCGTATTCATTGCCATCTTTGGTGCGGAAGGAGATGATGAATTGGCTGATGTATTCATTCAGCTCAACAGCCGGAATATCTTCTATTTTTCTGTCTTCGTTCTTCGTTTTCAAAAATCTTCCAGGCAATCTTACATCTCGTTCAGTTTTTGAGCGGTGTTTTTGTTTTCTTGTTCTAAAATGAATTCTTCAACTGAGCAAACAGAAAACAGCAAACCTTCCCTCGGCCATTTTTCAAAGCGCGCGTTTTTTTTGTGTGCAACGGCTGTCGGATGACGTTTTCTTCAGTACGTTCATTCATCAGCAGTGAAATTTCGTCGTTCGCGTTGCTGATTGGATGAAAGATATTTTTTCACAGTGAAATTTTGTCGTTCGTGCTCCTGATTGGCTTCGTTTAAAATCAGTACGAATTTTATTCACCGTGATTTTCGTGGATAAATCTCAGTACCTATGAAATAAGCCGTTATTTTTCGCAAGGCGTGACTACGAGTGTAACCTATGTGTGACGCATTAAGCTATCACATATACGTGACATTTATCTTTGGGGGCCACAGATTTAGTATTTAGTATTTAGTGCGTCACGAGTTTGCTTGCTTTCAAACGGCCAGTTAAAATTACCAGTGAAAGTTCTTTCAACAAGATAAACATGAAACTTGGTTAAATATAATCCCGGGTTAGCATTAACCGGCTTTCTAACAACAGAGCCCGGTTGTTCAGTGAATTTGACACTACTGCAAACACTATAATTCTGTTTATATTACAATCCCGGGGAAATTGAAGTGCGTGCAAAGTGCCCGCCATTTCCGCAAAATTTACAGATCCCTTTCTTATATCAACAACAACAACAACAACAACAACAATCCATATATTAACATCAATGCGTGGGATGGAGTTGCCCCACATATCCGAGCCAGAGGCTCATGTATAAAACGCATGACGGAAAAAAAAAACATGAACTACAAAACTTACAATGATTAAAACAGTACTTTTAGGAATGTAAAATTTAAAAATTAAAATAAAGAAAGAAATATGTTTAAACTGATTACTTTCTTACTTTTAATCCAGACCTAAACAGGATAGGCCCGGTCTTGAGTGCTGGTGTAGCGTGTTATCTTTGACGTATCACTGCAAAAAAAGCAAAAATAGGCACCCTCCCTCAACTTTTTCTCCCAGAACTCGCTATATCTTAGTTCGCCTTGCGAAAAACAACAGCTTGTTTCCCTCACGTAAATCCGCAAAATAGTTCTACAGCTTACCTTATACGTAAAATAGTTCTAGTGGTTACGTTGTGTATAAATACAAGCTTGTTATTCTTACTTGTAAAACTCCCTGATGAACTCCGCTTTAGTCGGATGAAACGCGTAGGAGAATAAACATGTTTTTCAATTTAAGTTCGCACGGTGTTGCTCACTTGTTTTAAATTAAAAAAAAACATGATGTGTCCGATAAAAATGGTTATGCCGCTGACAATTGCATCGACGTATTCAGACTTTTCTGGGGTGCCTTACCTCTTTTTTGCAGTGCCCATCGCAAAACTGGCCGTGCCGTAATCAGTGTCGTGTAAACGAAAAAGCCAAAGGACCGAGAATCTGAACACGGGTACCAAAAGTAGGGGTGCCGTGCGTAAAACACTCGTCGTTTAAACCGGGCTTAAGTTATGGCTTACCCCTTCAAAAAATAAATCAGATAATTATGGTACTTTCACCCATCCTATGGTAGTGACAACTGTGAAATTACAGCCGAATCACAAAAGATGTACAGCTACCCCTACTAACTTTTGGTCTTGTCGCCTAAACTCACGTGTAAGCTCGAGTTTAAAATACGACAACGTTAATTGAAATAACTATGAACATTCCAGACTGCACATATATATTTAACAATTATTCAACAAATTGGAGGTTAAAACTGGTGGATATTTGCCGAGCCACAAGGCGGCGAGATAAATATCAACCACTCTTCACCGACACTTAAGTGAATAACTGATTTAGTATGTACCAAACCAGTGGATGATCAGCACCAAATAGTTCCTTTTTTCTAAGAAATAAGGAAAAATTCGCGCTCGAATTCCAGAAAAATGGCGGGAGGTGAATAGCAGATACTACCCCAGGTTTGTGTAGCCAATCAGAGCGCGCGGTAAACACTATCCACTGGTTTGGTATGTATACTAAAGACCTATTTAAACAATAGAGTTCTTCTTCTTCTTTTCGGCCAATGGGAGCACGCCAAAATTTAGCGTTGCACTATAATTAAACAATAGAGTTCTTCTGTCGAAGGCACTATCGTGTGATAGGTTGTCCGAGGAAATTTGATGTTCACAACAAATATTAGCCTGGAAACATAGTTCGAGGGCTTATATGATATTTGAACATCAAATTTCCGAGGGAACCTATCACACATAGGGCCTGAGACAGAAGGACTCTATTGTTTTTATTGTGCAACGCTAAATTGCGAGCGAAAATTGCCAAAAACGGGCACTATGCGCTGATAGGCGCCCGCTGAGAAAACACACTATCTGGCAACATGGAAGGAAGAAAGTGCGTTTCTGTAAAGTTCGATTTCGGGCAGGCGCACCATTCAAAATTTTGAGATAGTTTTTGAAGGCGAAAAACAGCAGCCAGAACTGCTCATTCGACTTGGCCCGAAATTGCGTGCTCATTCGGTGACGTCATGACTGGCACCAAGTCGAGTCGAGTGAGCGGGAAGATAACGCTCACGTACTAGACTTGGGGTGTCAGAGAAGTTAGCTTGTTAAAGCAATCATTAAAGCAATTTAATTATGGTCTTTTTAATAGGCCTGGAGCAAACAAATTAAAACTTCCCATGAAGTGAATCCCATAAGAACTTATTTACCAAAAAAGTAAGAAAACATTGTGGTCGCCTGTATACAAACGAATTTTGAAATCTAGAATTAATATACGACAGGATTACATATCCACGGTCTCGGCTAGCTACGGTCAGTGCCCGTAGAGTGCAGTGAACGGAAACAAGCCAAACCACACAGGTGTTGAGTAGGCTAGAGCAGTCCCTCCTTCCGCTCTTCAGTGGTTGAGGGGGAAAAACACGTGAGCGTACGTGAAAGTCGGCAGCTCTTTACCTCTCGCTCAACTACCCCTGAGCGAAGAGACTGCTCGTAGTCTAGGTAATAAGAGAAAGGATTACAACTCGTACTATGGTCATATAACTGATCGTAAGTTACCCGTTCAAAAGCTGATTGACTTTCAGAGTTGCTTAAGGGACATATAGCACTGTCTTTCATACTGATCAGCACCAGACAAGCTGGATTTCGCGGTAAGTGATGATGCATTTAATTTTGCAATGGAAGCTGATTCACCTGATCGTTAACTTTGGTTCCTTCACGATTTGGACGGGAAGAGACAGTTTGAATGTTGTCTACAGTAATTGAAAACTTGACTCTCAACGGTTGGTGCCTAGTAGCTCTTGCCCCCCCCCCCCTGCACCCGGCAAGTACGGCGGAATAATCGATTTTAGTAGAGGTAGCGGGGAGAGAACGTACAGCTTCTATCGGAGACACTTTAGAGGAATTTGCATTTCGGATATTTACTTCCTAAATGAAGTTTAAAATAATTTTGTTGCAGATGTTTCAATTCTCTCAACAACATGTTCTGTTCTTGTCATTAGAGAATCGCTGTATTGAGCGGAGCCCGTAGTCTTTCTTCCCTACGAACAAAAGCGTCATATGATTGTTATAAAAAACATCATGGATATGGAAATTACGGAAATCTGACAATAATTGGAAGGAATCGATTGCATTTTCCCGAAAAACTTGCTTTTAATAGATTAGATTAGATTAGTGTTGCATGAAATTGTTGAGTCTATTCAACAAAACAGTTTTCTGAGTTTTCTTCTTCTCTCATAGGAGTCGAAAAGAGTTCATGTTGAATTTGCACGTGAAAGGAGGACGTAATAAAGACTCGCTATCGTTCAGCTGGTGCAACCTATTCTAACGTCAGGCGTACGTACGTCTAACCTCGTTCCCATGGCTTTTCCTTTTTTCCTAAAAAAAACTGAAAAGCCCTGGGAACGAGGTTTTCGTGCGTCCGATGTAAGTCGAGACTTGTTACGATGAGCTTCCAGAGTTGAGGAAGCGCTGTAAGAACTAACTGATTTTATCACAAGGCCTCTTCCGAGATGTTAAAGCAGGAATACATAGCAACAGTTGCTTGAGCCACCGTTTTGATTTTGCCACCTGCGACCCTCGGGAGGACTCCCCTACAAAAATGACAGGGGTGCTCGACGGAAACTTGAGGGGCAACCCTAAAAGATTCCGGGATTTTGTTTTGTGTGCGCACCTTGAAATCGGCATTTTGACCTCTAAGTTTTCAACTTACACCCTAAAAGGTACCAACACAACCCCAGTTGTGCTCATTTCAGATTTTTAGACGCCAGGCGGTTCCAAACCACAAATTGAGCCCCTAAAAGTTACCGCAAGCACCAACGTTATTTTAGTATAGGAGTTTCCCTCTTCCCATTCTGGGTGGGCGCGCGTCTTCCGTAACCATCATACATAACGCTTGTGCAGATCTAAGAGTGATGGTAAAAGTACACGTAGAACATTTTATTTACTTTTACAACCGATACATTTTTACAACAACATTTTGCACAATTTACGTAGTTTAGCGCCTTTAACACTTTCTCTACAGGGGTGCCAAGTTAAATTGAACATTATTAAAAATTTAAAGAACAACACGGGTAAAAATGTTCTTCGGTAACTCTCATCTAAAATGGTAATACTTCACGATGTCATTCACAGACTAGAAAGTATGAATCATCTTGAACAGCATAATAAACAGAAGCACAGACAGGAAAGTGTTCACTAGCTTTCGTTTAAATAGTCACACTTCAGAACTTCACTCACAGAATCACCTTGAGCAGCGTAATAAACTATATCACTGGAAAGTACTGTTCATCAGCTTTTATTCGTATGTTTACAAGTTAGTGCAGCCAGGAGCATCACATGTATGAGCCAACGCACTGAACTTATCTGTATTTTTAACAAAATTGCAGTCCCCGATACAATTCCCTCGTGCCCTTTAACCACAGGTACCCCAAGCTCTATCCGAGATACAGACCGTGTGACCTTTGATTTGTTCAGCGTTGTGTGAGTGTTGTAACTTAAGCGTCACGGCGGCCGTTGTGTAACAGCGAAATTTAAATACAAGGATCTGTATGGGAAAAACGATTCCTACTAAAAATCCGAACGAGTTTTTAATGAAAAAAATCCCTACCTAAACTCTTCTGCCTGTTTACTTGTCTCCTATGTGGTTTCTGAAGCGATTTACAGCGATTCCAGTGAGTTTTAGTTCAACTGCTTTCTCTCTATATCATACATATAGAGAAAGAGAATGTAGAGAGAAAGAAGTGGAATAAAACCTCACTGGAATCGCTGTAAATCGCTTCAGAAACCGCATAGGAGACAAGAAGACAGGCAGAAGAGTTCAGGTAGTTTTTTCAATGAAAACTCGTTCGTATTTTTAAATTCAAGTAGGGATCGTAGGGATTGAAGTGGGGATACAAATCCTTGTAATTTCGCTGTTACACAGCGGCCGCTCAAGTTACGACACTCGCACAACGCTAAACGAAGGTCACATGGTCTGTATCTCCCATAGAGCTTGCGGTACCTGTGTTTTAACAGTAAGCTGGCACATCAGATGACATAACTGTCAGCAGCAAAGGGCATAAGGTGGTTTAGCATAATCAACACTGTGACTCCGTATATCCAAGCACTTTGGGACGCGAGTGCAGAAAGGCTTTTGTCGTCGTGATTGGGCCTTGACGCAAATGCTAAGGGCTGTGTCTTGAGGCAGGCTTTGTCGGAGCAGAGTGCAAGTGACCTCACCCAGTAACTGATTCCATCGATCGTCAAAGGCAGTGTTCCATTCTTTATGTTGGAAGCAAACTTGTTGAAAATATAATCGAAATTGGTGGGCCCAAGGACTGCATGAGCGATGCCAAGGGTCTGTTTGTCTACAAGAACAAGGATGACGTCCAAGCTTTGAGAATCAAGTCTAATTCTACCACCTGGATATGCCAGCCATCCCACAAATTTTGTATTAAAGTTTAGCTTGTAAATAATACTCCAGCCAAGTTTGTTTGCGAGCCTATTCCTAGCGTCACCGTCAGGAAATGCAGCTGAGTTCTCTTTTACCTTTGAAATTACTACTTTCGATATTCTCATATAACCCTGAATTGCCTGCTCAAAGCACTTGCTGATGCTGTCAGCATCACAGTCCTGTCCAATGTTCCACATTGCTCTAAGAGAATCCCATGCCGTGTCCATTCCACCGAAGAAAGACTCTCTTATTGTCCAAAAGATCTTGAAGTATTCGCTGCAGTCCAGATCACAAATGGATCTTGCCCCCTCATCGGGTTCCAAGAAACACGAAGTATGAGAATTCAATGCTTTTTGTCGCATGGCCTGACATGTTGGCTTCACCCACGGACGCAGAAGTGGCACAAGAGAGACCAGAAGGCACTTGCGCGCACTATCCATCCAATTCTGTGCTTGATGGCTGTACTTGCTGGCATGTTCCTTATACATCGCGCAAAACATTTTTGCAAATTTTAATGCATAGGCAGTGCTTGAATAATCGCAAGGATACTTTCTTTCCAAGCAGTTACGAAACCAGTCGCAATCATCTCCTGACGGACTGTAGCAGGCTGGAGAAAGAGTAGCTGAGATGGCTGTGGGTGCTAGTGGGTCACAGTAACAATCCATGCTCACTTGACCAGATGACTTGCTGTGTGTCTCAACCATGCACTGGTACCAGCAATATGTTCTGGTCTGGTCCCTACAACGGAACTTGTCGTTGGACTTTTGTTTGATGTAAGCATCGGTGAGGCAAGTGGCCCATTGATGTCGGTCATAACTTGAAAATTTTACGCATTCAGTATTCCCTGATGGTCCTGAAAATCCGTCACACTGAGCAGTAGCCAAACCACCCATGCTTCTCAGAATAAGAATCAGAGCATACACTGACAGCGGCCACATGACTGATCTGTCAAGGAAAAAAAAAAGAACCGATCGAGGTGCTTTACCACAGTGAAATCTTTACCCGACTACACTCTGTGTTTTTATAAGAATCTTTTTTGTAAGAACATTGAAGCTAAAATTGACCCAGATTTTAAGAACATACTAAGAACGGACCCAAGCTGAGACTAAGAGACAAAGCAGTAATGTTATTCAGTTCTGCATCCGTTTTTGCATCGAGCTAAAAACATAGTAACAACATGATTTCTATTGAGTCGGATTTTCTTTTGTTTTATTGTAGAACTCAGACTATATTTTCTTGTCATTCTCAACTGTGGAAGAGTAATTAAGTGAATTTTGCTGAGAAGAAACAACAGCAACAGCATGTATGTCAAAGAAATTTGACTTGATACAGCGCACAAATGGGCGTCCTTATAAAAAAAAAAAAAAGAGTTTAGACCACTTCGCCCGGCGTAGATTTCGTATTTCGTCTCAAGAAGAAAACCATTGATAAAGTGTCCTGCCGGAAAAGAAACCTTAAAATTTTCAAACCTGAAAACTGTAGTGTTAAACTTTGGCTAAAACCAAAGATGTAGGTCAATAAATTTTTATAGCTTTTCTGAGATTTTGCCGGGTACACATTAAAAAGGACACCAAGGACACACAAAGAATTGGATCACCAAACTTAGTGAACGATGGTTAATAATTGCTATCAAGACAGCATTTCGAACTTCCCATTGGACAATTGTCTGGTTTTTCCGTGTAAATGGTTTTACATCGAAAACGGCTTTATGGTTTACAGTAGGAACCGAAAATATTTAATCCTCCATTATAATTTTCATTTGCAATGCATAGGTGGCAAAGGTCAACACAATTTGTGACATAGATTGTCTGGTTAGATCAGAAACAAATGTAGCTAAAACACTCGGCAGCGTTTCATAACTTTGAACAAGCATCATGCAGCTATAACTATTAATAGCAACCTCAAACCATGCATAAATATATAAATCATGACTTAAGCTGGTAACGCAACAAATCGTGAGCATCGAGTGAGCAGTCACATGGAAGTAGCAAGGATCCGGAGCGATCTGCTGGTGGATAACACTTCGAAAAGCATCTATTTACTTACTCCAGATGTCTATCGAGATTTTAATGACAGTTTCCTTGGCAAAATATCAGCCAAAACTATCGTAAGTTTTCAGTCCCAGTCAGCTTTCGGGGAGACTCAATGTCGTTCTGGATATGCGGAATAAAGGTCAACTAAATTAAGTTTTCGCGGAAAAAGTAACATTTTGTCTTGAATAACATCTTGGTCTTAAATTCGATGAATCCGTCTGCGTATGATTTTCTGCACGTACTTATATCCAGGTCGTAATCTTCTTATTCAGCTGTTAAAAAAAAAAGAAAAAAGGTTTTGTCGGGTAAAATTTCATTGTTGATTCGATGTAATGAGCTTTGAATTCAGTTGACCATTTTCTGTTAATTCGTGTACAATGTCCAATAGTTTGGTCGATAATATGATCCGTAAAGAGAATCACCTGCAGCAAATAATTGAATCGAATTTTTAAAAAACCACAAGAGTCAGCACTGACAATATATAGCTATAATTGAAACATTTCCTTAAAAAAGTCTGGGAAAACAATTAGACATTGAGTCACCTGATTGGATGTTTTGTGACATCCTGCTCCTATTATTTAAAGAACAGGATAGAGCCTGGATTTTCATAAAATTCAGCGAGAAACAAAAATCGACAAAGCAAAGCCGTTGCAGCAATCAATGTCACAAACGTCCATGTCATATCCATCTCTTGTTAGTCGTTCATTGACAGCTATTAAATGCACGCGGAAGTAGAGATGCTCATAATCTGAGCCATGATGTCCTCCTACAATCACAGCCAGTTATATTCACCATGTTGTAAACTCCTTAGCTAACGAATCGTTAATCGCAAGCTTTGATTCGCGAACCATTAACTGCACAAGCAAACTACTGTTGTAGCATATGAGGCAATGATGCAAATGTATTTCATTTCTCGTTCAAAGGTGGCAATGTTTGCATGCATGTCCGCCTGGCAGTGAAATGCAGCCCCTCGCCTTGACCTGAAGCGAATTACACTGCATTCATGGCTCCAGTCACTGTTAAAACCATTCAAGCGAGGCTTTCAGGATAAAGTGAGCTACATATTTGCATAAATAGCATCAACAGAGGTTTACTTTTACATGCCAACTCACCCAGCAACTTGATTATGCCCGAAACAACAACGTAACTTTGATTTGTCTGATTCAAACTCACTGTAGTTATCATATGTCACTAGCAAAGCTTAAATTCCTCTTTGACGCCACTTGGCCACCGACCAAAAGAACTGTCATCTCTTTAGGATGTTTAATCATTTTGTATGGTATTTCACTTCTAGTGTAAAAACAGTAGAGGTTGAGTTACTAATCACCCTGTCTTTCAAATCTTAAGTGGCAACCTGACGAATCCCAGTAATGGAAAGAGCATCTTGAAATAAACGTCATTCCCTGCATGGGCACATCTGTTGCTAACATATACTCTCTCCATTCTTTCGAGCTGAGCACACGTCTTTCTTCTTCCTTTCTGTCCGGTCTACTTTTGACGGACGACTTTTGCCTTCCGGCTTAGGTTCAAGACTAGAAAAAATCTCGAGTTACTATTGAACATGTTGAAAAAGAAATAGCGCACCAAGAAGTGACGTTTTTTTTTTTGGTCTTTATTTGAATAGCCACACATTGGATTTCATTCACAGACTTAAAAGTTAGAACCACCCTCTACAAAAGAATAAACAGTACCATGAGAAGATGCTGCTCAATAGTTTTCATTTGAATGGTCACATCTTAGAATGTTTTTGACTGACTCAAGCAACACAAGAAAGTATTGTTCAGTACATTTCATATAATTTCCTATGGCGCGAAGCACAAAAATGGGAACACCAAGGGGTGAATCATTAGAAAACACGATGAGATGACAGACACCTCCCACCAATAATTGTCTCTTTCCCAATAACCCCCCCCCCCCCCACCACCAAAGCCCAAGAAATAGGCACTTGGAGATAAACGCCCTGTATACAACAAACGTCCTCTATCTAGTAAACGCCTTTTCCGTACAACTGTATGAGTTAGGAGAACTAATACCTCCAAACCCTTCTGAAGCTGGTACCACTTATAATGTTTTGATACAGGCAATGAAACGAGAGGTAATTATACGATGATTTGTACAAAGGTATTAATAATATTAAGAAGTACTTTGTAACGTTTGGTTGTTCGAATTCATTCGCATTCATTCTTTGAGTTCAAAGAAAGTGAAAGCTTTGCTTTTATCTTGTTTGGGCAAATTTAATAAACGCTTCTGATTAACGCCCCCAATTAATAATTGCCCCCATTAAAGCTACAAATTTCATAAACGCCCTGGGGGGTCATTTACGGTACGATGCTAACTTGTGGAACCCAAGGAAGCCAAGGTTGCACAGGTACCATCTTTCCTAACAGCTAGTTTGCAACTATTCGTGAGAATCGATCATCTAATCAGAAACTGAGGAATTTTCGATAGCGAGGGTCCAAATGGCACCTTATACTTGATACTCCAACAGCTGAAGAATGATACCTCTCATTTAGGAAAATTACAACAATCGACAAGATTTCCTGGTAAAGTAAAAGTTAAAGTAAATCGACGATTATAGTGGTCAGCGCGCTTAGCTATCCACGGTACTGCCTTACGAAAGACCAGCTAATTTACAGACGTGCCACTCAAACAACTGAAAGAAATATTGCAAATGAAAAATAACATGTTTTAAGAATCTCAACTGGCGGGAGGCAAACCAGTTGGCTATTTACAAGCGTAGCCAAAGGATTTATAAATCGGGACCGCCGTGAAACAAATCCATGAAGTGCTCAGAGTGGGATTCGAACCCGAGACCCACGGACTCGAAGTCCAACACCCTAACCACCCTAACCACTCGGCCACGCTGCCTCCCAATGGTAAACGTGCTCCCTCTCGTCTACCCTGTCCTCTCTCAGGTTTCTTTCTTTCTTTTCTTCTTTTTTCTTTCTTTCTGGTTTGAATGCATTTGATTATTTTAGAAACAAAGAGGGGAGGTCTGGATACCAAAATACAAGAACGGGTTGCGTGTTGCACTAATCCTTGAATTCTGTTTACACACTTGATCTCGAGAACAACGTTTCGGTGGAATATCTGTTTGGAGCTACACTTGTAACCTGATGATTGCACAACAAGGCCTTAAAACGAACTGGGGGACAGAAATGCCAACTTTTGTGGTGCTACAGAGTTCTCATGATCAATGACGGACGTTGGTACAGTCTGTTTGCTGTTCATCTTCGTTTCTTGTAGGTTTGGAACAAATTGAATTTGTAAATCGCTGTTTATACATGGTGATGACGTGCTTCTTGAATACAAAGGACAGGCAAATGAGCACACCTGATTAAAAAAATATAAGAGACGTTATCAAATTTCCCCTTATCGTATTAGTACGTCATAACACAAGTAGACACTGGGAATTTAATAAATGATCACCAAAGATGAATTGTCTTGATCAGTTTAAACAAGTTCTCCCAACTAGTACTCAAAAAAATGTTTGGAGACCAGTAAGGAGAATTTGTATAATGATGTTGGATATTAAAGGATTAAGCAACGAGTCTATGTAATGGGAAGTTTTACTTTTGGGGTCAAAATTGTGCTAATATTAGAACTGAGTACCTCAGTTTTCTCGTCCACTAATGCGTCTGGAACCAAAAGGAAGATATCGAGTAATATCGAACATTACAGTACAACTCTAAATTTTGACGTGCTCCCATTGGTCGAAATCGATCACGTGACGCGATATTTTCTTTCCTCAGCGGGCGCCTATCAGCGCGTAGTGCCCGTTTTTGGCAATTTTCGCTCAAACTTTAGCTTTGTACAATAAAAACAATAGAGTCCTTCTGTCTCAGGCCCTATGTGTGCTAGGTTCCCTCGGAAATGAGGAGATCATAACCATAATTACTTTATAGTGATTTCAACACAAACGTGGCCTTACTGTTATAATACATTTAACCATACATTTATAATACATAATACGTTTAATACATTGTCTACAATAATTTTGAGTTCATTCTCGCCCTCAGAACTATCTCTCAACGCACGGTTATTGTATTTCAGATACAATGCCTTTGCCAGCATACGTTTCCTCGATAGAATACGAGACCTCCATAATCACGCTTATTTCCTCAATTTGGACTTTTCCCCCTTTTCTTACGGGTAAATTTCCTTCCTTCTAAACTATCCCCTTCAAGTCACGTTACGTTGCGTTAAGTTTCTTTATAAGGTACGTTACGTAACACACAAAATCTGTCGGGTGAACGAGATAAGTGAGTGGCAACCGTGTGTTTCCCACAAACCTTGAAAACTGTTGAGTATGACGAATGGATATGCCAAATAAGGAGTTGGATAGAAAGCCAGTACAAATCCCAACATCCACGTGATCCCCATGATAGCTGTCAGTTTCAGTACAATGACTGGCAGGTTTCTCTGATTTGTTCCCGCCATATTTCCCTGTCAGAAGAAGTTTATTTGTCACAAAACTTTTCCAGTGAAGCTGTTAACTGTGCACTTCTACTTCAACTTTGGTCATTGGAGCGGGGGGAGGGGGGGCTAAAGCGTTCTTGTGCAGTGTGTTTATTTTAGGTCTCAGGCAATCGGATTCAACATTGCTAAATACAAATTTGTTGTACGATGTTGCGCTTGGTGCCTAACAAGTTCAACAAGGTTGAACGATGTTATGTCCTCAAATTCTGATTGGATGTTCGAGGACACGAAAATATGTGAATTAAATAAAAGGTGGTCACACGTGATCACACGCCATTCAGTATGCACAACAGTAATGTGCTTGGAAATTAACCTGTTCCAGAGCTAACCTGTGTGCAGCACCCGCGGGGGGTGGGGGGGGGGGAGAGCTAACCCGAGGTGTTTTAGGAGCGAAGCAGAGATTGCTTGCGAGGAACAAAAAAATTGGTGAGAAGAAGGGGAAAAGATTTTTTTCCCGTCACAGTAAATTATTTTTCCTCGTGCGTCATCTTTTTTTAATTTTTAATTTTTTTTTAGTTTGTTCCACACAAATCTGATTTTAACTACCTGCTGTTTGATTGCAAAAGCGGTGCGAATCAACGCAATTATGTTGAAAAGAAGTAGCAACGAAACAGGAATTGCAACAGCGTACATGCGTCCTGGAATGGTCAACTGGCATTCTTGGTCAATACCTGCAAGAACAAGTGTTGTCGAGGACTTACTTAACCTCACCAAACCTAAAGGACCACACCCCGGGTGGCTTATTACATCCTGGATTTTTGCTTATTGCATCCTGTTCCAGGCTCTCAGATAGTAGGGACGGCACCAAAGTTAGAAAGGGAACGCGAAAATAAGACGCGCGGGATCTGGACAATAGGGGGCGGTGGCGTTTTTCGCACTTGTTTTCTGAAATCGCGCTTTCCCCAATATCTCGGAGCCTCGAACAGACTAGCATAGTTACAGTTTATCAATGAAAGACTTCAACTTTTCCGTTAGGATTATAGCGACTATTAAATTGATTACTTCAGTCGAATTTTCGTCTTGAACAAAAAGGAGACTTATCCAATATTTTACGTTTTAAGAAAGCGAAACCCAAAAGATAAATGATAAAGTGATTTACCACAATCCCTGGAAATTGCCATGACAATTCCATACTTTCAGACACTAACTCCCTTGATTTCTTTTGTCTGGTTTTGCAAAAAGACACTGAATATCAGTTGTGCAAGTTGTTTCCTCAGTTATGTGAAATCCGGCTCCCGTACTAAAGCGATTTTCACGATTTCGTGTACCAAATTTGAAAACTACTACCAAATACGTTTTTCTCCATCTGTGGGAAAAGACAAGAGTTCAGAGACCTTCGCATTGTGTAAGTAAGTTAAGCAGTTGCTTTTTTTTTTACTTTTTTACCCTTAAAGAAGCTACAATGGGAATCGAACCTAAGTCTCGGCTGCGGTACCAGTGCGATTTGCTACCAAATCTCCACTAACTATGAGCAAATGAGCTATAAAACCTTGATATGTCGGGCGCAGGTTACTGAGGGAAGGAGGGACTGGGGGGGGGGGAAGAGCTGTGCATCAGCAATTAGCCGAAAATTCGGGATCCAATACTAAGGGCGCTTTCTTTTGGAACGATCCCGTTTTCAGAAGAAGCATTATTTTCGAAACTGAAATTCCGTGTATTCTGTAATTCCTAAACCGGGATAAGAATAGCCAGAATAGTCCCAAAAGAATGCACCCTAAATCTCACCTAGGGTTTGGTCCCTTAGGTAGGGTGGTGTTAGGAGGATCCTGGCAACAGAAGTAGCGTTACGCCCCGGATAAACGAACAAACACTTTCGTCCAACATCGTGCTGGAAGAACATGTTTTACTATTTAGCCGCCTCTCTCAACTTTGCATTCAAATGGTTTTGCATTGTCCGATGTTAAGTCAAACATTGTTTGCCTATTTTCTGCACCGATCCTGCACCGAACTTTTTGTGTGACAAGCACAATGTTGCAAAAAATGTTTGATCGTTTAGCGGGGGTGATATCAATTAATGCTTTCGCTTTGAAGAACTGCTAGTCAGTCTAAACTGTTCTGAAACCAACAGAACGGTTGAAAACTTCTGTTTTACAACTTTGACTCAAATGGTCACACTACAGGAAACTTGCTACAAACAAAAACGTAGGACTGAACAACCTTGTAAGTAAAAGAAGCAACACCTTAGCAGCCTCGCCGTACCACAGTGTATTTTCCCTTTGTATAAATAGACAATATATGTGGAATATAAGCCTTTTTCTTTCGAGCCAGCACCTTTTCTATACTATAATGTATTCTTCTATTTTGGAACCGCTTTTGTTGTTACAACTTAGTACTTTGTCGCTTTGAGTCTTTATAATGTATTATATGGTGCAATACAAAGTTCTCCACAGTACTATATAATCTTTTGTCACATTTAAGGATTTCATTGAAAGACTGAAAATTTGGAACCAGCTTGTGAAGCATAATAAGCGAGGCCCTGATTAACTTACCATAACCGACGTTTCCCGTTTTTGTCAACTGCAAGGTCACGCAAATTGCAACAACAACACAGGGGACTCCCCAGGAGAAGACACAATAACGAATGTAAGCTTTCTTACGATCCTCTGTCACCAAAATGTTTCTCGTGTCCACATCTATACCAAAAATCAAAGAAAAATGAGAAACAAGGTTTCGTTAATTCACATTACAAACAATACGAGACACAATAAGGCCCAGACCCCTCAGTTTTCTTTTGCACATGACTCAGGAAGAGACGCTCGCTCCCTTTGCGTCAGGCGCAGTAAATCCCGAAGGTCCTGGGGTCGAGAATGCATGCGAGGCACACAGGGTTGGTCACATGAACAGCATTTTCCAAAGCAAGTGTGAAAGTTTTGAAACACAGTTTAGCCCACACTGCACGAAAATTTGGCTTTGAACATATTTCTTGGCAAAATGGTTTGAGAACTTTTGACATTGCCTTTAATGTTTAACACATTGTCGTCTCACATCCAAGGCGTCAAAGCTACAGAAGACGTCGACACACATCACAAGCGTATTCAAAAACCGCTCTCATAACCATGTAAACACTTATCTACCGTAAGCTCTCAATGTAACATGAAGACATTTGGTTTAGCGCCCCACCCCACCCCCCACCGCCCTTCCCCCTCTCCCTCCCAATGGATCCGCTTTAGTGCCCATTTGGGGATTATTTGGCTCTTTAAATAATTTTATTATCAGAGTCTTACTTAAGGCTGTAAAGGTTTTCTGTGTGTTGTGAGCGATGGCACTCATCCATAAGAATACAGCCAGGATGAAGAAATGGTACAAGGCACCCATGACAGCACAGACTGCAGAGGAAACAACATCCGGGTCTGCAGCAAAGTAAACGGACTGCATGGCTATCATTGCGCATGACAAGTGCATCACCATTTTACCCATTCTCGTCCCCAGAGCTACGCGGCTTTTTTTAAATTACGTCTCTTGTAGCTCTGGTAACGGCCAAAAATTTAATTTTTTTGATTGGCCGATTCAAACTGCATGCGCAATAACGTAAAAATTTTTTGGCTTCTACGCATAACGTTTTATTTCCGATTGAATTAATCAGGGCATTAATTAATATACTGACTTGATCAATTTCCACGCAAAGAGTGCGGCGTAGGGCAGATTAAGCGACCACATTTTGAATTCAAAGTGTTGAGATTGTCGCTAAATGCCAGCGATTCTTTCCTCGCTACAGCATTTTCTACAAAACGACAGCTTGTCCATAAATAAACTTACATGTAACTGTCTCATCAACTTTTGTAATGACTCTTGATGTCGATGTTTAAAAACTTGGGCGCCAAATGCTTCTGGAAATTTTCGATGAGGTAAAACGTAATACAGTATAGCGTTTAGGGGTGGCGAAACGATAAGTACACAGTTGACATTCTCATACAACAGAAACCAGACGAATGTAATAAAATAACTGTATAATTCAATATAACGCAAATGCAATAATATTATACCTTTAATCAGGCAAGATACAAATCCAAAACCTGTGAGCAAAATGTAGGGACAATCGTTCTTCTGAACAACTACGGCACGAAAGGCAGCTTCTTAAGTTTGTTCCTTTTAAAGCTCCAGGTTTTCCGCTAATTGCAGGAGATTAAGAGGGTCCTGAACAGCTTTTAGTCGATCCATAAAGCACCACGACTCGATCGATAGGAATTCAAATTTCTCAGTTGTTGTTAGAATATTGTCATGCCCAGAGCTCCACGAACGAGAACGGAGCAGGCGCAATAGCACCTTAACGAATTAGACATGCGCTAAAGGATGTCGTGAAATTCACGACATCCGGTAATGGCTGATACCAGAGCACTACGATCCCACCGCTGACAGAACAGATCGTAGGCTCTGGGAACGAGAATGCATTTTACCAGGGTAGGTCCTCAGTTCAGCAAACAGGAAATACGTCACCAGCAGGAACAGGAGGGCAATGATTGACAGCGAAAAGCCGACATAAGTGATGATATACAATGTACGATTCGGAGGCGATTTCTTGTTTGCCAAAGTTGAGACTGTCTTGGCGTAGTAACGAGAGAAATTCGAGCACAGAATTAGTGTCTGATTTAACAGTAGGTAACTTTCGTTATTATAAATCTTTTGGTGAGGAAAGATGAAGGCGGAAGTTTTGTCCAAGATGACAAACTCGCTGGCTAAGAAGAGAGGTCCTCGGCATTTCTTTTCTGTCATTGTTGCATTGTGTTTTTCACCGTGTTGTACCAGCAGACATTTTCCTTTAAATGGATCATAAACCTCATTGACTTTGCAACTGGAGTTCACCCACACAGTTTTTCGGTTGAATTTATTCAGTTCTTTACCACGAATTGAAAATACAAAAATCGAGCTACGTAAAAGAGGAGGGAAGCGCCTTTGCATTAGAAATGCACACCCTACAAGTTTATCCGACAAATTTTGCTTTGACATGAGGGCACAGTGCGGGTTTTTAAAGCGACCTTCTCGTTTTCTAGACAGTTCATCCTTTTTAACGTCAATCCCATTTGCATAAGAGCGGCAAAGTTTTTTATTCTTCGTGTCTGATGCTGTTTTAGCTTCAGGTGGTGTCGGAACACATTTATCTGGAGAAACATTTCCCACTGGAACAACGTCCCATAGCGTGTCGGGTAATTTGATGTCCTGTAAAGTGAGCTTACGGTGAGTTATCTTCATATTTGACATCCACAGACTCCATAGGTGAAGGTCATTTGACGTGTTATGACACTTAACGCAGTAACTGTTGGCATAAGTCACATTTGTAGCAATGTCAACCACTGGCAAGGCGGTAAGAGGGTCAGCGGTGAAGTTCGTAGACTTGCACGCTTGCGCAGTTTCGGTACCCTCCCAAGTTGATGGACAGCTAGCGACCATGATGAAACCAAAGAGTTCGTCCACTTTGTCCGAAGGTGCTATTCTGCAACTTGAATAACTTGGTTTGTGATCAGCTGGCTGATGATCATGCCTGAAACAAATAAATGAATTAATAAAAGAACGAACGAGTGAGCGAGCGAATGAGAGGGTGAGTGAGTGAGTGAGTGAGTGAGTGAGTGAGTGAGTGAGTGAGTGAGTGAGTGAGTGAGTCAGTGAGTCAGTGAGTCAGTGAGTCAGTGAGTCAGTGAGTGAGTCAGTGAGTCAGTGAGTCAGTGAGCGAGCGAATGAGAGGGTGAGTGAGTGAGTGAGTCAGTGAGTGAGTGAGTGAGTTAGTGAGTAAGTGAGCGAGCGAATGAGAGGGTGAGTGAGTGAGTGAGTAAAAGAGGAAAAAAAAGGAATTAAAAGAAAGGAGGAGACCACTCCATATTCGGAGATGGTTTTCGACAGTTTTAACAGATTTTCTACTTATGTCCAGGGGCAGGATTCACAAAGCTTTCCTAAGCCAAAGGTGAATTTTAAGTATTGATTCTTGACAATAGGCTCTGTTTTCCAACAATACATAGGACACATTTTGTATTAGGAGGGCTACATGAATCCAGCCTCAGAAATGCATGTAACTTGGAACTTGAGTACTTCATATAACACGAAGTTTTTGTCATTTCCATGTGACTTATGTTTGACAGAATTGCTTGCGTTTATGTGGGGATTAGGGCTAAGGGGCACTTTGTGATGTCTATCATAAAGGGCCTGAATGTTATTTTAGCATCGCTCTCATATTCTCTTACGTGGGTCTCTCGCTAAAATTCGCCTTTCCCGCCTGAATTAATATTTCACCGAGCGAAACGAAAACAGAACCTGATCGGAGGTTAGAGAATATTTTACGTATTAAAGTCGCCCTTCAAATGTTTGAATTATTTTGGATAAAATTAATCAGAAAATGATACATGTATAATGATTGATTGATTGATTGATTGATTCATTGATTGATTGATTGATTGATTGATTGGGAAAGACATATTTGTGGCCAAAAAAGCTTATTGAAAAGGGGCCTCAGAAATAGATAATAGATTTTTATTGGTATAACATAAAAGACATAAAACAGACTTATCATTCAGATACCGGTTGCCATAATCCACACAACAATCACCAATCTCTTCACAGAGGGGATCACAGTAACAGCGTGCCCATAAATGATCCTTCCTGTCAACCATGAGATGTGTCACGTTCGACTGACACGACGCGTTCGAAATATTGCAGAAATTAGCAGCACCGTCAACTTGCAAAAGAGACTGTAACTCAGAGCAAAGCTCGGTCTGATTTGGCTTGAACGGTTGACAAGGGCCTGGAAATCAACAAATCAAATACGTCTGGAGATTTAACAACCGAGACCGAGAGGACCGGAAAATTGCTGTGCCATTAGCAGCAGTGTAGAACTGAGACTAACTGATTTTTCAAAAATTAATAGCGGCAGTTTTTTTAGCGCTGCATGGTTGCTTGAAACACCTTTCATTGAGTGCTGGAACTCCATGTTTCAACACCGAATGGAAACAAAGAGATAACGAAAATCTCTTCACTCCCCATGGTGTCATTTGGCACACGATGCAATTACTTCCTCAATATTTAGTCGATTTCTGTGAAATTTTCACAACCAGAAGTTCTTGGAGAATCTGCATACTAAAGGCATAAAAATTATACCCCATCCCTGAACAAGACGATTTACCACCCCCATAACTTTTGAAACTTTTTCCTTTGCAAATTTACAGCCCAACTGATATTTGACAACATCCAATGCACTAAGGGCTGCAAATTAAGCTAACGGCTTGGGGGTACACCCAATATTTACTAGGAATAAGAAATCCTTAAACGTCTTTATTTTTCCTTTTGCCCTCTGTCGGTGTGATTGTAGGAATACTCCAGAAAATACCTTTCAAATGATGTATCACATGTGGACTCCTGGTTCACAGTTATCGATTTTGAAAAATCCTGCATTTACTACGGGATTAAAACGGTTAACATGCGAGCACCACAGAGTAACAATAGATGTTACCTTTAAAGCCTGGAACTGAAAATCCATGCCCATTAGTCGACGAACATACCGCAAGCATGACAACTAAGTTAATCGACAAGTGTCCCATTCCTGTTGCTCTTAGTTCACTGCGAAAGAGAACTGAACAAAACTAAAAACACAGAATTGTGTGTTCAATGTCAAAATTGACCCAAACGAAGGAAGTACCCTTGTAACTGTATTCAAATTTTCTAAAGATCAGAGAGCACCTAAGAAATTGGGCCGGACCAGATGACTCGGGACAAACCCTGTGGCCCTCGTTTGGGCCAACCCGCAAATGGCATCAACTGCAGGCCAGATCGGTCAGGGGAGACCAACCAGGCATGAGCTTGGTGAATTTCGAAACTGGCCGTTTTATGAGTACTAGATACGTATTATCCGTCAGGGAAAAACGTCAATAAACGCCGTTACGTTAGTTCGATGATTATGCGTCCTGTAATTCGACTCGAATAAAAAAGACGGCGATATGCTAACAGCCAAATTATAGCCGAACTATCAACTTAGAACTATTGACAAATGACGCAGACGTACTTAACATATCTGGTATTCCGAAGTTTGGTTTGTCCTACAGATGAAAATGCGTCTTAAGTATAAAAACGGCTTTAAAGATTTAAAAATCTTTATTCATAAGAGGTTTGTGGGAATTTCAGAAATTTAACGAATTAGTCTATTTTTAAACAGTTTTGGATTATATGTATTCAAAAAATTCTTCATACCCGCCCACCATCAGTAGCATGCTTGCACTTATTTTTTTTACATATCGTCCACTTTCACGTATTTTCAATTTCAGCTAATACGACTTTCATTGCCAGGTTACTATCATATATGGGTAGTTAACGTATTCGTTTGTAATTTGTATGCAGATTCGAAAGTTTTTCACTTTTGCAGAATTACCAGTTGAAGAGAATGTCATTAAGAGGCATTTTGTTTAATAGTTCGATATAGTCATTCATATTTAATTCAGTTTAAATTGCATATTTTTGTTTGCCAAATTCATTCAATATGGTCCCGTTCGCAATCAAGAAATTTCATGATCTTTGCATTTTCTTGTAAAAAATTGCACTTGCAAATGCGTAGGCCGCTTTAAATTCTTAACTAGCTTTTTCTTCCTATTTAAATTCTTACTATTTTTTTCTAACCTTACCAGACTTCAAAGCGCTGTCGTCCTGCCTCGAGGCTCGACGAACTTTTTTCCAAGGTATACACAATAATTAATATCAACCAGGTCACAGCACGTTTGATCTCAGTTCTCCTTGGTTACAAATAGGTGTTCTTTTACATTTCGAACAGATAAAACCAAACATAGTTATGTTGATACAATCCTCCTATAGTACCCTTTAAACATTATAGCTGATCCAGTGGGTCCGATGGAGAATTACCCGGTCGCGCTCGGGTATAGAGTCATCATCATCCTAACATTTATATAGTTCTTGCTTTCTTTTCGCCATAACAGCGTTTACATTCGCTGGGAAAACTCTTTCCCTTCCTCCACTTCCTGTGCAACTTTTTACGGGGTTTCCACATGCGGGGGCTACTGTTTGTAATATGTGTAAGAGACATGTCACCTCAAAAAATACGTCTTCATCAGAACTGTTTTTCATTTTATACGAAATTAATGTCTCTGTTCAGGCGCCGCCAACAAACTAGTCTGCGAGCTGGCCGAGCTCGCTTACTGTTTTGGGGTTTGAGCAAATCTTTTGGCGCGGAGCCGCGAACTCAGGTGAACAAAAGTGAGTTTTTATTTTCCGCAGAAAAGCCTCGTTAAATTTTCTGTTGTCGATAATGTGCGCAACTTTCGCTTTTTAGCAATCATCAAATTTTCTTGTTGATTTCGGGGGTTCGTTACATTTGCAATTTTACAGTGACCGATTTTTTCAGACACATCACACGGAAAATTTTTTACACTCCGCCAAGATATGTTTTAAAGAAACGTTACTTACATTTCAATGAGCCGTTCTACCCTATGAATAAAACTTTAGGCCGAATGGTAGTGGTTCGATCTAAATTTTCACCAGCACCGCCAATCCTGTCCGCTTTCAAGTTTCCAGAAGTCAGCTTGTTGAGAACATTCACTTGTATACCAGCAAAGAAAGACTTAACCAGCCGGCTTTCATCACTAGCATTCAGTGCTAATCCCGTCTAAATGAAGCGCCTTTTATTTTACTTCAGACATTTTCTGAAAACCGTCTTTTCACGTAATTATAACTGCGTGTCTTGACGACAGGCATACCATTGTGTTCTTAAACAACAAGAGGTTTCAATAAAACAAGATCTGAATTTCCAAGAAAGAACTTCATTAATTGTCTTGTATTCACTCATACAGTGTTTGGCAACCATTTCGTGAAATTATTTCAATCAACAAAACTAGGTGTTAATTGTCACAGGAGCTCACCCCGCTAAAACCACAGGAAAAAAACTACAAGGCCATGTTGAACAATATTCTTGTGATGCAATCATGTTTTGAAAAATTTAATATCATACTTCATTAAAACCAAATACGAAGCATTTCGCTACTACTTATACATGAAAAAATCATTTTCAATTGGTTTCTAATGAACTCGTTTTTATTAATACTATTAGATAGAGTTTTGTGTATTTCTCCCCACCCACTAACGTGAACTGTGGAAGGAGATCCCAGAGAAAATTCGAAATTCCCTTGACAGCTGCCTTGATCCGAAGTGCGTTGGTTGCGGGTTGGGTTTGATAAAGATTGAGACGAAAATCACCTTATAAAACGTCAACACGGGACTCGAGACAGACTATGTACGAAAAAGCAAATGCATTAATAAGAGTGTACATGTATATTATTCTTTTACTGTATTTCTGGCTAAACCTCGGCAACACTTGCCAAGTGAATAATTTCCATTATTTGCTTGGCATTAGAAAGGTGAAGCCGCTATCAGAAGTTGGCAAGCAAACCGAACCTGCGAGGAGAATGGGGCAGGGGGCTTTATGTTTCGCCGGCTGGCTAGTAGCAGTCGCGCTGTCAAATTATGAAGTCAGATCGTAGACAAAATGTTTGAGTCGTCGTTTCATGAAATCGTTTTGTCGTTTCGTTGTGTCACTTCCTTGCTTCGTTTCGTCGTCCCTTTTGCAATTTCGTCTTGTTGTCGCCCCGTTTCGTCGTTTCCTTGTTTCGATTTGTCACTCTTCTCGTCACTTCGTCACTTCCACGTTTCGTTTCGTCGTTTCATTTCACCTTTTCGTTTCGCCGTTTTGACCGCGCTGGACTAGGAACAAGAATAGATGCAATTAGCATGTATGTTCCATGAAGTCGTTATCCTGAATAGGCCAAGATGGCAAACTTGTCGAGGTCTGAAGATTTCTAAAAGGGCAGTCGCACGGCAGTCCAGTTCAATTTGTTTAGTTTTTGACAAATGTGACAAATGTGTACCCAAGCGTTATATTCAAACTTACAAACAACAGAGACAAACTTTGAAAACTGTTCAGCCTAACAGTTTTTCAAAAACCCCAATCACAATCCGTGTTAATCTTATTCAATTCGGCCCATCCTTGCCTTCTTTTGTATTTGCAGTGTAATGTAAACCTTTCGCCAACGTTTTACAGGTTATTTCTATGTTTCCCTTAATTTTTCGAGCTCATTTATTATCAGGCAATGGTAATTATTGGCGCAAACTTTGCGATATGCTTCACGAAATCATAAAGATTAAAATTTAGCTTTCAAAATCAATAAAAATTGTATAGCTATTGGAGAAGATTGTGCACCGAACTAGTTTTCGGGCCCGGAAAGTTATCGGGAGTTTCGAGAAGCCCGGCCAGGTCCTAATGGTCCTTTAAGGAGCTACCTCCGCCAGAATACAGCATTCATCGTCAACCGCATAAACGAACAGTTTGATGAAAGTCAGAATGAAATTAGCTACGTCATCCCCCTCCTTCCCCCCGTCTGTGTTAGAAAGTTTGTTTCTGGGAGCTCTTCAAATGACTTTTGCTACTAGTGTCGATGAAAAATCATTACAGAGACGATTGTTTACGTTTTGGTTGGATGCTGAGGGCATCCAACCATAGATATCCCAAAGGAGATACTAGAACTTTATATTCGGTACAAATTTCTCAGCTGTTTTGTGTGTCAACGAAAACGATCAGACGAAACCTTAATGAATTTCAGCTTCAATCACAAGTCTTTTCTATCTTTTATGCAGCCATACCTCTTATAATAAATTCTCTGACAACTGAAATGTCATACAATGAAAATGCAGTTCATATTCCTTCTAAAGCTAGCACTGCTCAACTTCTACAATACTTGCTTCAGGGTCTCCTGTCACCCAGTTCATCCTATTTTTACACTTGCCTTACCCTACCCTTTTTGTTGAATACCAGCCTATGCCCTAAACAATGGGCCATTCCACTTTTTGTATGAACTCCTACTAATGAGGGCTAATTTTGACTTTAAAAAATACCTCCAAAGGAAAAAATATGAAAGTGCCAACACGTTCCTCCCTTCAGAAAAAATGTTTTCGGAGAGATCAAAGGTATCGACACAGCTATTCACTCAGAAATGTTTTTAAAGTTCCCCTCTCCTCAAGATTTCCGGATTTCCGGGGGGTGGGGGGCACGGGTCTTAAATGGAATGGCCCAATCTGAAACTAAAACCAACACACACGAAGTTAATTGTGTCTAGTTACAAAAGAAAATGACGGTTAAAATCAGCATACCTACATCTCATCGTCCAATTTTGCGTCCGTCGGACAGCTATGCTTTTCAACTTGAAGCTGAAATTCATTAAGGCGTCGTCTGGTCGTTTTCATTGATACACAAAGCAGTTTAGAAATTTGTACCGAAGATAAAGTTTTAGCTCCTGTAAACGTAAACAATCGTCTCTGTAATGATTTGTCATCGACACCAATAACACCAATCACTTGACCAGTTCTCAGCAACAGACTTTCCAACACGGGGTAGGGGGGGGGGGGAGTGAGAAGCTCGTGAAAGAATAGACATCACTCTGCAAAATGTGTGTAGTGTGTATCGAATGAAACGATACAAACTGAAGTGGCATGAACGTAATATTGACGAAAAGTTGGAAATTGTCTACATGTGATGTTTCACTTTAACTTTTTTAAGCTCAGTATGTGTTCAAAACGAAGAACCCACATGCACAAGTTTTTCCGGCGTGAAACTCGGTTTTCCGGCCTGGGACATGTTAGGCATCGTTTTCACACGATTCTTTGCACTTGTAAACGTTTGAACTGATTCAAACTTCAAGCCTTTGAAAGACCGGAAGTGACGTAGCTTTTTGCTTTAGACCGTTCTCAAAACCCCTCTGTGACCGAGCTTTGAATATGCATGGGATGTAGACCCCCGGAGTCTTGACGCCCTATCCTCTCCCCAGTGGAACACATGGCTGATTGATGCTGGAAAGCGTTAGGTATAAAGATGTGTCACATTTGCGCCACCTTGTCACTAAACTTCCATGGTCTCATACAATAGGGTAAATTAAATGGCAAGTTAATTTTCCTCATGAGTAGTATTTTTTTTTGCCAAATGCCGAAATGAATGAATCCCACATGTGAAAGGCACATATTAGCGACTGGGTACGAGTCAGGTTTTATATGCCCATATTAACAAGTGGGTATTTTTAGTTCTCTTACCGATTTTGTCGTTTTTATGCCATTCACCGTTGAAAATTGCTTGTTTTGTTCAGCATCCAAGCTAACTGAAGTTAGGTTGCCTCCCTAGTGGAGCGTTTAAATGAAGTATTTGCGCTGCAGATACCCACTCGCTGAGAAGATTTTGACGGATAATCCCAAGGTTTAGCTGCAGGTTAACATTGGCACCTCTATTCAGGACGCCAGGGTTTCCCGGAGACGTAAGGGGACACGAGGCATCGTTGATCTGGCCCACACTTTCGCAGTGGTAAGGAGGAAAGTGAATGAGGCGCCTGGACAGTTGCTGTGGAAACCGACTCCACATCTGAAGACCCCCGGGTGACCTCATCCTTATATTGGCAAAAATTAAAGGAGAGAAAGACGAAAAGGGATAAGGGAAATATATGATGTGTATTTTTAGCCTTTGGCGTTGATCGATGTTTACCCCAAAATTGAGTCACCTGTGTTTGCACGTTACAATTTTATTAGGCGGACGTTGTGCGCATGCGTACATCGGCGACTCATAAAATGGACGTTTTTTTGTTTTTCATTTTCGTCGTCGTCCTAAGTCACTTGTCTTAGTCCTCTTAGTGTTGCGCTGCCAGCAGACACAACTGCAAATCACGGGCTTACTAAATGAATAGGTTACGATATTAGCCACAGGGTCCAGAGGAGCGAAGTTCGAGCAGAACGTTTAGTTTTCCTTGCGAAAGACAACCGACATAATCTGTTGCGAACTTGCGTTACTCGCGTTACCTAAGCTTCGCTTTCCGAAGAAAAGCCGTTACCCTTCGGGCAACGTGTTATGCAACCGCGGAAGAATGGTCTGCGGTTAATAGCAATTTTCAATATGGCGGACGATATGGTGTACTAAGCGAGCGCAAAGATCGAGATCGAGAAATACAGCGTATGGAGCGAAAAGAAAGCCGTTCAAATTGGATTCACAAAGGTTGCATTGGACAAATTTGTTGATCAAATTACGAGGTTATGTATTTTACAAGGTAAGATGTACGAAGGATAATTCTTGCGTACAAATGTAACTCCTCTGGACCCTGTGACTGGAGTATGATTTTTTGGTGGATCTGCACCGTTTTATTTTCGCTGCAAAAAAGCAAACAACTGGGATCTCCTTATACGGAGAACGATCAACGGAAGCTATTGCTTCCGAGGCTGTAATTGAAAGTGATTGATGTTTTCTGGTGGCAATTTTGTTTGCTAAAAAGTTTCCTTTTTCATGGGTCGTTTGTAAAACCGGGACACCCCGGAACACCCCAGAACGTCCTCGCAGCAACACTCAGTACCATCCCCATAACACCCAGGAACATCAAAAATAATGGTCAGTTGTCAGACCGCTCACGAATAGACTAAACCCGAAGACCTCCGAAGTTTCTTAAGTCTGCCGAAGACTTCTGCGGATGACTCGAAGATTTCTGAACCTTTTTGCACGTTTTTAAAAGTTCGGAAATCTTCGGATCATCCGCAGCAGTCTTCGTAAGACTTCGGAAATCTTTATACGCCAACTCCACATTAGGAGACCCCCAGACAACCTGAACCTTATATTGGCAAAAGGTTAAAGGGGAGAAGACGAAAAGCGACAAGGACAAAGAAAATGGACGGGTTTTAGCTGTGTTGTTGACGTTAATACGCCAAAATTGACGCACTTGTGTTTGCACGTTACAATTTTATTTCAATATGCTTCATACGACTACAACGACAGATTGTTTAGTTACTTATTTTTATACGTAAAAATATGTCTACAGTTGAATCTACGTCTCCATATGAAGTATCTGTGTCTACATCAAGAGTATGTGTCTACATCTAAAGTATTTCTAGCAATAACTGGAGGCTATTATAATAGCCGTTTTGAGTGAATGAATAATGACTCCAAATGAGCCTCTTTGCTTACACATCTGTAATTACAAAGTTAGAAAAATATAAATTTGATTCCTTACAAAAATATGTTAACAGTCTGCATTTTGCAAAATTTTCTACTTTCTATATTCCGTAGTAATGCTAACATGACCAAAATATAGTTCCTTATGCAATATATACATAGTTAATACAATTTAATAAGCTATATATACCCACTCTTTGCCTGTCTTTACAGCAACGCATGATAAAAGGCCATTTCCGAGCTGTCTTGTACCTCTTTTTCAAAGCGAGTCTTGGTGCATAGCCTTTCATATGAAAATGAGTTTTCATCCACATGCAGACAAAACTCATTTTCATATGAAAGGCTTTGCACGAGGCCTCGCTTTGAAAAAGAGGCACAAGACAATTCGGAAATGGCCTATTTGGCTACAACTTATTTTGTCTTTAGTTAATAAATGTCTATTCAATTTAACTCATGTTACGTTAGCACATAAGGTATATAAAGTTTATAGCAATGGGTACAAGCTACTTAAAAAGCGGAGGCTTAGTCGCTTAGGGTGGATTCATTTGCAGCATACGCGTATAGCTGTCGCTTTGGCACGTGCGAATTTTCTATTGATTTTGGCTGAAAAACAAAAGAAAAATCCCAGGCGCTAAAGCGACAGCTATACGCGTATGCTACAAATGAATCCACCCTAAGCGACTAAGCCTCCGCTTTTTACCAAAATAGATGTTAATAATTGCACTATGCAAAAGTCATACAATCAAATGGTAATTAAAGTTCCTATGTACTTAATGCAATCCAATAAATTTATAAACCTTACTATTTTTCACAATTTATTTCATTTAGCATTGTTAAAATTTCCACTTCCATGCTAGGTGGGCCCGAGTTCATTAACAGAAAGACGCGAAAGCAGCCCTCAAGAGCTTTCATAAAAATGGTCACAATTCAGGATTTTGTCCAAAGAAAAGTACTCTTCAATAGAACTCTCTTGAGTGGTCTTTCTTGAGAATTTCATCCGCAGTATCACAAGTTAGAACCACGTCATACAGCATAATAAACAGCACCAAAGGAAAGTACTGCTCAATAGCTTTCATTTGAATGGTCGCACTCTAGGATTTCATACGCAGACTCAAATTTAGAACTACCTTATACAGCGTAATTAACAGTACCACAGAAAAGTATTACTCAATAGCTTTCGTTTGAAAAGTCACAGTTTAGGATTTGATCTGTGATTTAAAAGTGTTAAAACCATATTACATGAAGAGTGCTTGGGTTTTGGAAGTGAAAGTTCTAACGACTTTCAGCGTTGTGTTTACCCCACAAAAGTTTGATTTAGTCATTTCCCTTGAGAAAATGCCTATACGGAAAATGCACGAAGTTAAAATAAATACAACAAAGGCAAACACACAGTCAAAAAGAGATACTACCTGACTCATAACTCTCTTACTCTTTAAATCAAGTCTAAGAAAACCATGAACACTAAGAATTGTTTTTGGAATGTTCATTGTGTCGTGACCAATCAGACGCAAGATCAAACCACAAGAAAAAACACAAGCCACAAAATTTTACCGTTACGGCTTGTGGATTATTCGTCTCGTTTCTGATTGGTTTTCTTTCGAAACACAAAAGACATTCAAGGTAGAATTCTGGTGTTCATGGTTTTCTTTGTTGCACGCTTTTATTTAGCTAAATTTCCAATAAAACATGTCTTCGTTGCAAATCATCCAGGTCATGAGTACAAACAAGTCATAAACTAATCAATATTGCCTTGATATGAAGTAGATTCCCATTATTCCAACACGTAAATCTGGCCGTGAGTTTTATTACGTTGGTCTCATATGACTGAACTTTTGTTCTAACCAACAAAAAGATGCTGTCAATAATGACGTGACTTATTATGGAGCAAGCCGTGAGGCGGGTTTCATTGTAGCACTAAATTATTACACTGAAAACCAATTCTGTAAAATAAACTATTTTGGAAATGGGAATGAAAAGTTGACCGTAAATTTAAAAACAAAAACATACCAAGAAAGGCAACCACTGCATAAGTTCAAGTCCAGGGCAGATTTAGATAACGTCTTCATTCTCGCGATTGAGTTCTCTATACTCTTTTCGCCCTAAAAATTACTACACGGTTTTTATAATTTAATCTGCTCTACACATCAAACGAGTCATAAACGAGTCAGGAAATGGTGATGGTCTAAGAAATGTTGCAGTCAAACTTGGATTTTGCAATTCTTGCTGTCGGACATCAGCAGGACGGTGCACCATTTTTGGAATCGCGTGAAAAAATTCAAGAAAAATAAAAATTGATACTTTTGACAAAAATCACCAAGCAGTCACATGTCCTTGGAATTTACCGTTTACACCCTCACCCCCGACACAAGAACTTCCATTTTTTCGTAAGACCTCATCGACTCAATGTCGCTAATGAATCCACTCTGTGGTATCGATGCCTATAAACGTGTATTACAAAAGGTAAAGAAGTGAACTGTCAGACCTGGTCCATCAGGACGAGGAATGATACATTGACGACAAGACGGAGAATGGCCACACCTGTAAATTAATCAAACTCGTTAACATCGTCATGTTCTAAGTAGTAATCGTGCATGTCTTCTTCCGAGTCAGAGCTGCTGAAGTTCTCGTCCTCAACAGAAGGGCTTGGACTAGTGGATGTTGAAGTAATTTCCCCTGCCAGTTGCTGACTTGTTTTAGCTGTAGTTACTTTACATTTCATCTGTCAGTGTGCAAGCAAGAATTTGGATGACAAGGCACACTCCAGGTTGCATAGTTTTATTACGAATACTCGACTGCAGGATGTAAAGCAAACAGCTTTGTCCTCCTCTGGAGACACGGCCATCCTGACAATATTTTCCTGTCCTTGAGCTAATCTTGCGTATCCAACAGCTTTTGTCTTGTCCAGGTCCCACAAGAAAACCATGCCATCAATTCCATACGAAATAAGAAAACGATTCACTTTTAAAAACTTGCAAAACTCAATTTTACCAAGATGACCGCGAAGAATTCGCTTGGAAGAGTGTATATCAGGGACACGAATATTGTAAAGAATAATTATGTTCGCAACGCAGCAAACTAGCAGCTCACTGTCCGATGAAACAGTACACTGACTGATCTTAACGTCGGTGTAAAACCTCTCGACTCCAGTTCTTGCTAGTAAACGGCAGGGATGTTTATCATACTCCCAGATCTCAATCTCATACTTACCACACAGAATAAGCTTTCTTTTATCTGATGAAAGACAACAACATTCTACAGTCAGTAATCCTGGGAATTTAAATGGATCTGAAATTTCTTTCACCTTTTGAACATCCCACGCATAGAAATGCGGCTTGTTAATGCCATCCTGGATGCAAAAGACAAGCAAGGTACTGTCAGCTGAAAATGTAAATACTACCGTGAACGCAGAATCTTTTGCAAGTAATATCCAAGGATCCACTCGAAAATGTGCAAACCTGTGTAGCATTATCTTGTTGCCCTGCTGATAGGCAACTAGTTTACCGTCGGAAGAGATCAAACAGGTTTGGAGCACCGGTTCACTAGAACGTACTAATAGTAACTCCGGTAACTCCGACATGATAGCGATGCCGTAATCCGAGAAAAGCAACCGAGAGGTCATTGACTCGGAACTAATGGACATGATGGTACCACTTGAACTGAAGGTAGTTGCGATAGATTTTCCAATCACTGAGGTCTTCACCGGCGATAGTTCAAAAAACTTGAACGGACAGAACAAACTTGTCAAAAAGATGGATATTTCTTCGGTTCCACTACGGAACAAATAACCAACCTGCCTTTCCCTTGTGAAGTAAAAGAGCTTACTTCCCGACACACTTGTGAAAACTGTGCCTGTTTGAAGAGATAAAGCGTGTAGTGAGCGTAATGCAGCGAAATACACAAAATACAGATCATCATTTGTAAAGGTAAAGCACACAACGTCGGTGAGAGCATGTTTTTCGACAAAGAACATGCTGCTGTTCAATTCCTGAACATGCTGCTGTTCAATTCCTGTTCGCAACAAACGAATCTCGTCAAAAGGGTTGCCTTGGACAATCCATTTCTTCTCTGGTGACACGCAAATTAAACTGTCTCTAACAAAGCCATCTTTGCCAAATACACAATAAAAACCCGTTGGAAAGTCTCTACAAATGTCAAACGTGATTAAATCGAACGCCTCCAGGCTTGTTGCTGAACGCATGAGCCTCACCTTCCGCTCCCGCTCCCGCTTCCGCTCCCGAATCCGCTCCCGCTTCCGCTCAAGCTCCCGCTCCCGCTCCCGCTCCCACTTCCACTCACGTTCCCGCTCAAGCTCCCGCTCAAGCTCCCGCTCCCGCTCCCGCTCCCGCTCCCGCTCCCGCTCCCGCTCCCGCTCCCGCTCCCGCTCCCGCTCCCGCTTCCGCTCCCGTTCCCACCCCCACTTCCACTCACGCCTTTCTACCAACGATTTTAGGAACCTCGTCTCCCTAGGCCTGTCCGGGTCCTCAAAATCCCCCAGAAATCGATTCCCCATCAACGGCCAATTATTCCACCAAACCAATCTGTCCATTTTCCAGAAAGTGTAAACAGCATTGAAAACAGCAATGTTACAAACCGTCACAGCCTTGCCTATGTCAGCGCACCCCATTTCCCTACCCCAATTGTTTGAGGCACTGGACACGTGACAAAAATAAGTAAATGGGTCTAACTGCACACCCTGATTAAAAACCTCCTGTAGCAATGGTCTCCCAGTCTGAAAATTCCAAACCTGATACTGAAATATATGAGGGTACAGTTCAATGATAAGCTGACGTATAGCTGCCAAGGAGGGTTCTTGGTTTGACTCTGTTAATTCTTTGAACCTGCAACAATAACAACAAGCAGGGTCGTACGGAACGGACGTATCGCGAGTAACATGCCAACTTGGGTGGATTTGAAGACGCTCAAGCAAGCGTTCTGTTGGTCCTCCCTTGGTAATCTTATGTCCATCAATGCTAAGTGGAAAAAAATTAAAACAACAAGTTCTTTCGTCGTCTCGGCTCTTCTCCATCTCCTCTAAAGCCCACAGGGCAAGCAATTCTACTATGCAACACTTATCTTGACAGGTGGGAAGGACGTGAAAGGAATCGCTCCTTTTTACAACAATGCATCGTCCGTCCGGAGCAAATAAACCCCACTCATAAATAAAAGAGTTTTCTGAGAACTGAGGAAGGTCCTCGATAAGTCCTCTCTCAACAGAAAACCATTTGTCCAGCCGTCCAAACAATACAAACTTTTGGTCGGGGGAAAACTCTAAACCATTAATTTCTTTAATAGTATCACGGCTTAACTCAAAAGGGCCGCCCACTATCTTTAACGAAGACGCATCAACGAACACGAGAGAGCAACCCTTTGCCGCAGCCACTGTTTTCTTATCAGAAGCTGTGGCGAAGACACTGAAGCCAGAAAGCCATTCAATGCTAGAGAGGTCACTGACATTCCACTCTAACCATGGAGCTGACACTTGAGGAATGACGACGTTTTGTCGAACAGCGTTTGACAAATTTAGTAAGCACGAGTCTAGAAGGTGAGGGCATTCCAACAGAACATAAACATTGGTTTTAAGAGCTAATGAGACCTCTTGTAGGATACTTTGTGTATATGCGTCCTCCAAAGCGGAACAGCTGGCTGCAAGTTTTAAATCTTGAAGAAGATGGTAGATCTCAGTCCTTCCATTTTGGATCCTTTTCTCCAAGACATGATAACTTGTCAAACAACTGAAAACATTTCTCAGCGAATCCTTGTCACCAAGTTGACAGAAAAATCGAACAGCAACGCGGGAGACATAGTCCTGCAAATCCACATCTACAGTTGGCAATTCTGGCGGGCGGTTGCCGACAACAGCAGGCAGAATTTCTACGAAAATCGTTCTGAGGAACTCACCTGCTGTTTTTTTGTCAATCAGCAAATGTGGACAATCTTTTCTCCTTCTTTTGAATTTTTTTTGGTTTTTCCTCTCTTCAAGGTTTTTTGTTAACCACGTAGGGATGAGCTTGTGAAGAAATGTAACCGAGTCATCAAAGGTTTGATGCAATGAAAAGTGCAAAACGGCATCGATTACTTCTTGCTCACCAAGATCTGACTTCTCTCTTTTAAGAACAAACGGAATAAATGATACAGGAAGTGGAGACGGAGCAGCTATGACACAACCGATCAACTTCTTATAGAGATCTGTTCCCACTTTATCACACAGTCGCTGGAAGTTTTCTCGAAAGAAATCGTCAATATCTCCAGGGAAAAGGTCACTGAGCTGATCAATCTTACCTGAGTGTTCTGGAACGCCAAGTTCTTTCTGGATGTAGAAAGCATACAAGAACAGTCCATTGCATTTGTTTGTAATGTCTTCCACGGAGTAGGGTACAGTGGCAAAATTGATTCTTTTCTTCAAATATTGCCGTATGTCCTGCTCATGCTGCTTATAGAAGTGGTGTTGTTCACTGTTTCCTGCGCAAATCCTAACACACGGATTGTATCTCTCCAGTCTGCTCTGTACCGTGTCTTCAGGACGACTGGTGATAAAGAACACAAGCCATTTTGGAAGCCGAGGGAAACGCTCCTTCATGAGATCGAGAAAATCTTCCCTGGACTCATACTCTGTCTCATCAAGAGCGTCAATAATGACTAATTTTCGTTGTTGACAAGGGTTGCACTTAACTAGTGGTTCTTCTAACAGTTTAGTAAACAGCTCTTGAACTCCTAATTTAGAATTGACTAACATCATTCTAACACCACCCTCCCCTCCCACAATGTTACCGTGCTGACCATTACAATCACAAAGTTGACAAGATACAGTCCCAAGAAGATGCCTGGGATCATTTCTTGTGCCATCGTTGTGACGGCAAAAGTAGGCAGCACCCAAGTGTCCAGCTTTCCTTGTACGCTGTGCCAGGACTCCCGCCATGACACTTTTGCCGACTCCTGCATCACCGAGGAGAACATAAGCTCTGGAGTCGCGAGGATCACTGAACCAGTCGTCAAAATCATCAAACAGCCACTGTCTTGTATCTGGATCGTGACGCTTGGCAAAAAACGTGATGTCTGCTTCACAGCTTGCAATATCTGAAAGTAAAATAAACAGCTTTATAGTTCAACACTAATTTTTCTCCGTTTTTAATTGGTTTAAATTGAACACGTGATGCAATAGTGCTCGCTCCTCCGCAGAGGAAAACTCTCAGGAAATAGCACCCGTCCAGAGACAAAAACGCGGATAGAGAGTATCCATCCTATCAATCGGCAGAAAATCTCGCAACAAGAAAATGTTCTTGATATTTTCGGGGTTTTTTTGTCTATTTTTCTCTCCATTCCTTTTCCTTCTTTCCTTTTCCGTTTAATTTGTTGGTTTTTGCAGCTTTTCGCCGGTCTAAAAACTCAAACTTGAAGAAGACTGAAGAGTCGAAATGGCAGTATTTGTACGGAAGCAAATTTAGTGGTGAACAATAAAAAACAATAGTAAGAATGTTTCTGTCCACACCCTTGGAAATTTGATCTCCTTCAAACTAGCATTTAACATTTGTTTCAAGAACATCAAATTTCCACGGGGCAACTATCAGATGTCCCAAACGTACGCGCACATCCTATCCAAATGGAGTCAAAGTAGACACAAAAGTCCCAAACTTACGTGACTCGGACTTTGGACCAAGGTTTTAGCTTATAGCTGGGAGTCCAGGCGTCCTATGTACGTCCCCCTTTCTTGTATAAATCCATTTAAAATTCACTTAATCTCTGACAAAATTTAAGAGAAATATGTTCCTTGAACGCCCAATTTTCATTTTCTGGCTAAAAGCCTACATAGCACTCTGTTTGGTCGGGTTATAAATAATTAACAATCGTGTACATCAACAACTTACCAACAAACACACTGTTGTGGTCCTGTCCAGATACTGTATTCGCTAATCTGCTATGATTGGGCTCCCCTGCAATATGAAGAAAATTTTGTACTTGAGGATATAATGTATATTTGTTATCTGCCCCCTTGTCATAAAACCGCTTAGTGACTTCTTTTCTCAGTAAAACGGTTCTTTCTGTCCTTGGTGCGATGAGAACAAGAAAACCTGTGGTTTATCAAATACAAGCTGGAGTTAATCTGTGAGCCATTAGGTTCACGAACTAAAGGATTCTTAACATTTTTCTGTTTTCGAAGTAGAAAAAAAAAACATAAAGCAAAAACGGAAACCTGCAATAACTTCAAACCTAACCGTAGTTGTTAAATTAAACCTCTGAATTCTCCTACAGCCCTACCATGTTTAGTATTTACAACACAATAAGAAATGCCATGCGTTTTATAAAATTACGTTATCAGAATATTTCCGTCACTCCTTGTTGAACGGTGATTCCCAACTAAACGCGCGGGGTTAAAGGTACTTTTTTCTCTTGACTCAATCTTTCACATAATATTTTGTTGAAGACTAAGCTTGTTTTCACCGCTAAATGTTTCGATTCGACAAAAAATAAACCAGTGTAGGTTTTAGCATTTTTGTTCCCTCTTTATATGAGCTAGATTTCTTTGCGTGAATTGAATCAAAAGGCCGAACTTTATGACAGACTTTTCAAAACCAAATAAATTCATTATCATGCGTGTTATATACTCCAGGAACTGAGCCCTCAAATTTCCAGTCCATTTGAATTGAGTGTTCCAAAGCTTTCCCATTTGTTTTCATATTTTAAATGGCGTATTTTGACTCGTATAATGTCCAAAACCCTCTTGGAAATTGTTGCGTACAACAATCGGGTGCGACAACATTTTTCACAGGCTCCCCTCAAACCTCCAAATATAAGCCCTATTTTGTCCCCACCCCCAATAGGATATCATTAAGCATCAACAACCTACTACGATGAAACTTTCGTAAAACTATAAGATGGTACCCTACAGGCCCGTCTTAATAAAGACAAGATAAGAAAACTTTCAGCGTTCAAAATTCAAAATCTTATTACAATGGAGATCTAGTAAACTGCCTCTTATTGTACACGTCAATGCAAGTAACGCTTCACTAGACTCACCTGGAGTAGTATCCGTGAGAATAACAGAACTCAGTTGGTCTTCAACATGTGCAACCCGTATTTGAACATCCCCTTGTTGAGACTCGATGCCTTTCAGGCTCTTGTGTAAGGCATCTACTTTGTTCGACAAAGAACTTTGGTTTTCTTTTATAACCTCCTGCTCACACTCTACACTGGTAACTCTTTTCTCCAACTTTTCCAGTTTGGTGAAAATCTCCCTCAATGCCTTCAATACTCTGTGCCTGTCCTCTTTCACTTCAAATGCCAACGCCTCTGCATCGTTTGACAGTGCAATAACGTGGTGTTGCACCAGTCTCAACAGATCTGGATCCACAGTTGCGTTCATACACAGTAGGGTACCTGAAGTGATAAACAAGAATCTAGTTGCCTACAACGGCCAGCGCGCGGTAACTACGGTTTATCTACAACATGAAATGACTGGCCATTTTTCATTACTCATGGTTGGATGGAATCCTGGTCCATAACACGGCTACCCCCAATATCTTATTAGATTTAAATGTGAAGAATTAAATTGTGAGCGACAGAACTTCAACTGTGAGGGAGAAATGAGTCGCGACCATTGAATGGAACCAAAGGTAACAGCATTGGTGTGAGTTGTACTGCGTGTTATCTCCTATGGCCGAAGAAACCGCCAAAGAGGTATTGTGAGGCAAACGTTTTGTCTAAGGATATAAAAGGAAGGCAGAGACACCGATATAGCAAGGTTTCAAGGCAAACACGCTGACCCCTTAAAAGACGAACGACGAGCGTCCATTACTTTTTTCCACGCAGAACAAAAGCGATGTTGGCAATGTCACAAACAACTTACAGTAAACGTGGCGGGGAATATGTTACATCGACCAGGGGACACCATGACTTTTTTTGGGGGGGGGGGGGCTGACTATCGAGGCCCTGTTAGGGGGGTCTGAATAATCCATAATCCTGGGTAAATTTTGGAAATAATCCGTATCCCAATTTTGTAACCAAATATATCCCTAAAATATAATTTTAAAACAATCTCTACATAGTAACCCCTAATTACCATTTCGTGTCACATGAATAGACTCAGGAGTGTAGGTCACGTATGTCGAGGGTTGCATTTCCATGTCCCTGACGAAGTGTAGGGGTGGTTACTGAGTCTGTGTTGTTAAAGACAGTGACGGGCCTGAGCCACTTTTGTGCGCTTGTTTTAGCCTTTTAAAATGGCTTTAAATTTAAGCCAGTGGTTGTAACTGCAGTTTTAATTAGTGTTATTTAAACTTGACCCACTTTTTAGTGTTAAAAAGAATTACGGGCCTGCGCGACTGCTACGCACGTGTTTTAGCCTTTCTAGAGTTTTGCTCTCGTGAGCAAAGCTCATTAAGCAACGCTCTTTGCAGTAGACATATGTTGATAGCACGTTCATTTCCGTGAAATGCTTTGTATGCATTGCACACGATGTTTATTCTTTCCTCTTGTGGTATATTTGTATATCAGCTCATAATGTCCATTGAAACAAGGATTGTGTTTTCTCGAACCTTCGTTTTCTCTAAGTAATTGACGAAGTGAGTCGTATCTTTGAGACATGACTTCTGCTGTTGTGCTATAGGTTGATTGAGTTTATAAACGAATGATTTCTCTGGTGCATCTAGGCCTGGCATCACAGCCTGATACAATAGGTTTCCTGACTGGCCGTGGGGCTGGTTTGTGCATCCTTGATAGGGTATAGAATTTTACGCTATGGTGCTTGACAAAGCCATGTTTTGGTCATTTCATCTATAAGGTTTCCAAGGTAGAGTTCGCTAATAAGCTGTTGAACTCTAAGGTTTGTTTCCTCTACCATAGGTCTCACATGAGGTCTGTAGTGTTCCCCGTTTTCTAGCTGGTTTTGTCTTCAATGTTAAGAGCTACAGTGTAGTTCCTTTGTCAGCCTTTTTAAGGCTAATGTTGGTGTCATGCTTAAGGGCTTGCCTTGCCTTTGGCTCGGAATTTTGACCTTGAGACCTCACTGGAGACAAAATATACGTGTCCTTCTTTTTACAACTTTTAAGACCTTTTAGTACTATTTTATGGAAAGGAAGTCGAAGTGATAATGACTGACAATAATCCGTAATTTTAAAATGCAACACAAATAATCCGTCATCTTTAAATTTAGTGGCCAATAATCCGTATCCCTTCTCTAAAAAACCCCTAATAATCCATAATCCTAAAACCCTAAAAGGGCCTCACTATCTCTTACTGTTTCATTTATTGCTCTATTACATATCGCAACACTCAAGGCTTTGTGACAAGAGCTGAAACACTCCGATTAATTCTTCACCCATAGAGACAGCGCAAAGCTTGGTTAAGAGCCCGTCAAAACTTGCCTATTTATACACTTCGAAGGATTCTACTTTGAATGGCTTTGTGGGCTTGTTGCCAAAAAGTTAACACAAGTTAACACCACGCCACACGACACCAGGACAGCCCCAATAGTTCTCAGTTGCTATAGCAACTGCGAACTAACTAGTAGTTTTTGGATAAGCCTAGGAGTGCAAAATCGGCCTCTTTCCTCACCATATGTACCACAGGGGATTTGAACACCTTGTTTTTTCCCCACCATGGAACATTTGGGATTTTTTTTCAAAAGATTGTAATGCACGAGCATTGGCCTTAGCGAAGGGGTGGGGGGGTGCAAACTGCATGGGCATTGGAGCAGTTGACTGATGCCATAACACAAACATGGATGACCTAAAAACATTCCGAGAAGGCAATGCAACCTGTGTCTAAAATAGCTCAGCAGGTGTTTTTGTTTGAAACAAGGCTAACAGACTGTGGGTTACATAGGGTTACACGCTCTAAGTGACACACTGAGAAGCAAAATTTTTGTACATTTTCAAACATCTGGTGGCCTTTAAGAAATCTAGGCAAATCGAAAATGAGGCCGCAAAAGATCACCATACTGAACCGTACATTTTTAAGTTCAATGTCAAGTCTAGAACCTTAAGTACGATGTTCAAAGAAAAGTACAACAAGAAATTAGGCAAAGGCACATACCTTTTGTCTCCCAGTCTTTAAGATCTCCTAAAAGTTTTGCCTGATCAGCAGGTGGCAGACCCAAAGCTTTCACAAGCTGTTCCATCGCATGAAAGCTTTGTCTGAATTTCACAGGATCCCAATCACCAAATGCACAGTGCGCCCAGGAATTTCTAGCCTGTCGAACATCACCTGCAGCACCCTGTACAGCAGCAGAGAACACTGGGACTTTACCAAGCAGGGTAAGCACAGCAGATGCATCACAGTGTTCATCAAACGCGTTAAACTTGGCCATGAAGTTTTCGACATACAGCTTGGCAAAGTCAACATGTGATGTCACGTGACAGTCAAATGCAGCGTAATTGTACTTTCCATGCACCTTTGGTAATGTATCGTTACCATTAATGTTCTCATACTTTAAAACAGTTGACCAGTTCTTAAGTCGTCCAGATGTGCTCTGAGTATCAATACCATGGCTGCTTTTCAAATTGACATATTCCCTTAGAACTTCTTGTTTGACAAAGGAGCGTATCTGATCAACTAAAATCTTGTTCAGTACAATGCCAAATACCACCCATCGCTTTTCGTTATCACTTATACCATGCAGTGTGGACCTTAAAAGAAAAAAGGTTCGATTTAAAAATATGTGCATTTCAGTTTGACAACTTGACTATGAATTGAATTTGACACTCTGTCAATCATATGAAAGGCGTGGTACAAGCAGAAGCAACAATTGCGCAACAAAAAATCGTTGAAATGCTTCTAAACTTGTCCAGTTTCCTGCCAAGCTAACAACGTCCAAACTTCTATGAATTTTTCCACGGCAAATGCCATTGTTTCGTGTACTATACGTTTGTCAGTAAAATGATTAGAAAAATGACCTGACAAATGATGTCTGCCTACAAAAAACAATGAAATCAATATATACGGTTTTGTTTTCGTTTTCGTGGCCAAACAACGCAATTTAGAAAACTCCTTTCACGCCATGGCCTTGGTAATATGAAGGTAACCAATTAAGAGCTCCTAAACACAAAAACGAGCGGATCCGTTCGGAAAGTTCGCAGTTGTTTTTTAGATGTTACTGCTATCATGAAGTCTGGGAAATTGTGTTTTCTTTTTTTTCGTAATAATAGAATGAATGTAGAATTAGGAATACTTACATAATTAAAGAGAAACAGACGTTGGGCTAGTTTTTGCGTTTACATAAGTTGTTTGAGTTTATTTAAAAACGTGAGATTGACAATTATACTTTCGTGTCAGAAATCATGCCAACATTACATCTATGTAAACATTCTACTGATTGAATTATGAAAATCAAATTTTTAAATAGCTTTTCGTGTCAGGAAAAGCTCACGAATTAGATCGTTCTTAAAGGCTAAGCGAAAGAAAACACAAAATATTTTTGCAGCTAAATGAGAAGGATTTCAAGAATCCTTCTGGTGATAATCAAAGAACAAACATCATTTGGGAAGTTCAGAATAACGAGTTAAATCGTCAGATCAATGTCATAACCACGAATACATTCAACTGTTGGAACTACGAAATTAAACTGACATGAACTACAGAAACCAAAAACACTTCAATAACGGTCGATTCTGGAGAGCTCAATAACGGGAAAGAGTCAGGACTCTTCTGGCAGTGATGCATGGAATATTTAATTTATTAAATATAAGCAATCCTAAGGAGTAAATAAACGATGTCCGAACGTTGCAGCCAGAAATGAACTTGGCAGATTATCATTGAAATTGAATATTCACACTTCCATTTTCAAGTTTTGGATACATTTACAAAATTTACCAGAAAATAATATTGCTAAACAGTGTTTACAAATCTCAAAAAGATATGGCTGATAAAAACCAGCCAGGATTGTCACAGAAAATAAAAATGCTTAGTAATAAGTTTACTTCTAGTTCCATGATTTTAAATGATAGCAACACGAAAATGTTTGTCTTTTACGTTAGTCAAAATATGTGCAAAGCTTCAATTGACCACCAACTTTTACTTCTTAACTCGAATAGAAAACTTCGTTTCTAACTGCTATTAATAAATTTCATTTAGGGTATCATCATCCCCACATTGAAACTGGAAGACATACTGACTGGCACATAGTGCAAATTCTTAACTTTTCAGGAGTCTTAAGGCCCGTTTACACAGGCGATTTTTGTCGCGCAACTCAATGCAATTTTTGTCGCGCTGAAGCTGCAACTTCAATATCGCACGTGTAAACCAGCTGCGATTTCAGCGCGATTTTAGTGCGATTTATCGTGCGATTGCATGCGATGTATCGCCGGTGCGCCGCGATTTACAAAACACGGTATTAATCTTTGAGCAGCTGTTTCGCTACAGCACAGGCGCACACGTTTTGTTTTGGTTTGATTTGTTTGATTTTGTTTCGTTTTGCTTCAATCTCGTATTGTTTTGTTTTGTTTTACGAGTCGGCAAAGACCTCGGCAAATGTAAATAAGCTTAAAAAGCATAGTTGACGTGGAGGACGTTGCTTGTTGTTGTTTTTAGTACGTTTTTTGTCCTTGTTTACGCTTATGGCTGTAGAAAATCTGATTCACGATTGTCACATTTTAATCAAAAATCGCGACAAAATTGCTTCAAGTTTCGAACAGGCTCGAAACTCCTGCGATATCGCGGCGATAGAATCGCACTGAAATCGCAGCTGGTTTACACGCGCGATATTCAAGTTGCAACTTCGGGGCGACAAAAATTGCATTGAGTTGCGCGACAAAAATCGCCTGTGTAAACGGGCCTTAATGATGTTGAGAATGAATCTCATGTTCTGTTCTCTTGCGCACTTTATAATAATTTCCGATCAAAATTTTTTGACGAAATTACAGGAAAATATAAAGAAAATTTAAAGACTGGAAAACTTAAAGACTTAAGTATTAATTCAAAAATTTTGTTCCTTTTTAGTAGCATCGATCCATTTATTTGTAGATCAGTTGCATGCTGCTTTTGTCTTCGTTGTAATGAACTATATATATCAAACGTTATATCACAAATGAACTTGTATTAGAAATTTTATAACTAACTATAGTTATTAGGTAATGCCATGTATAGATATGGAAATACCTTAATAATTGTTGTTACTGTTGTTGTTGTAAATATGCTCGTACGGGAAAAATCCTGACTGGCCGATAATTCCGAGCAACATATGTATATATGCTCAAAGTAAACCGCATAAAACTCAAACTGAAAGCTGTAAATAAGGCCTTGAACTCTGTAAGATGTGGATGAGTTTTTAATAGTTTATAACTTAAGCCCGTACCAAATGAAAACGTACACAATCGCCTTTCGTGGACTTTATTAATTATGACCAATTATCTCCCCCAGTCAACTTATGCATAAAGAAATGTTTGCACTTGTAGATCAGAAACATCAACACACAAAGACTTCTCTGCAATCTTTTTGACAGCAACCAAACTTAACAACCAGTTTCTTTCCTCGTCCAGCTGTTCCTAACCCGCTGGCGAACGCCAACCTAAACTGATAGACCAACGAGTCCTAACACGCACCTGAGTAAACTTTTCCTTCCGCTTCCTTCCTGTGTTGTCTTTGCAAATCAAAATCTACGGTATTTTCGAGGATCCAAACACTCCGATTAATTCTTCATCCATAGAGACAGCGCAAAGCTTGGTTAAGAGCCCGTCAAAACTTGCCTATTTATACACTTCGAAGGATTCTACTTTGAATGGCTTTGTGGGCTTGTTGCCAAAAAGTTAACACAAGTTAACACCACGCCACACGACACCAGGACAGCCCCAATAGTTCTCAGTTGCTATAGCAACTGCGAACTGACTAGTAGTTTTTGGATAAGCCTAGGAGTGCAAAATCGGCCTCTTTCCTCACCATATGTACCACAGGGGATTTGAACACCTTGTTTTTTCCCCACCATGGGACATTTGTGATTTTTTTTCAAAAGATTGTAATGCACGAGCATTGGCCTTAGCGAAGGGGTGGGGGGTGCAAACTGCATGGGCATTAGAGCAGTTGACTGATGCCATAACACAAACATGGATGACCTAAAAACATTCCGAGAAGGCAATGCAACCTGTGTCTAAAATAGCTCAGCAGGTGCTTTTGTTTGAAACAAGGCTAACAGACTGTGGGTTACATAGGGTTACACGCTCTAAGTGACACACTGAGAAGCAAAATTCTGAGGAGTGTCCACTCCCACTTTTCCCCACTCTGGGAATGTATTATGATGCTATAGTTGATAAGAGAGGAAACTAAAGAAACTCATGGGGGTGATTCACTCAACTGTCCAATATACCCGAACTGAATCGGACCGACTGTAGGCACAGACAACATGCAAGGCATGAAGCAGCGAAAGCAAGGATCTTTGCATGCGAGCCTTGCACACCAGAAGGGCATATGAGGCTAGAAAAAAACACTACAGTATCTGCTTTCCATACAGCGAACTCCTTCCATTCAGAAGTCCTGATTCTTCATTGAGGTGTAATTCTTTTCGATCTGTATACAGGTAGAATTTGAAGTCTCAAGCAGAGCAGTTCTCTGAATAGAATTTTGAATTCTGCCTAAAACCCTCCTGTCTCCCCTGCCTGGCTTTTATGCAATTAAAACAACATCCTTCGTAATATATACTACTGAACTTAAATGCATTTAAATTATTGCAGGCACAGCAAAGTGGTTAATATGGTGATTGCGCTTCTGTATTGTCGTGACACAGCCCTGCAGAAGCTATACTTAAACTTGGTTTACGAAAGGGTCAGTATTAAAAGGAGTGCAGACACTTCTTTATGGCAAACTATGCTGGTTTGACCTCATACATATGCACAGTTGTAGAGCTAGTATATGACCAAAGCAAATACAGGTGCTTGTAAATTATTAATACTAACAACATTTTCACAACATATAGCATCCTAGTTTGACCAACAGGAATTTACTGACTTGCTTGAGGAATGGGAAATTCAGAACAAATTTGTTGTATGGAAATTAAAGTGGGCAGTCATATAATTATTTTATGGTATCTCTCCTCAGTCCCACATTTGCTGCAACAACTCATGCAAAAAACAGACTGTTTTGCAGTCTCATTAAATTAGTACAGCCAAATAGGAAAAGCCACAAACAGTAATCACTAAAATGCCACATGTACGTCTCTTCACGATCAGCTTTTTTCAGTGTTTTCAGCACAATTTTAGTAAATTGAAGGGAACATTAGTGCACACTACTAAAAAAACTAGTCAGCACCACTTTTCAAAAACCTTCGTTTTTTTCTGGTTCCTGGTTGAATTCATTTCCAGTGTTCTTTTGTTTGTTTGTTTTTCTTGATTTTGGTTTTTGGCATGTGTCTTCACTGTAATTCACCAGTAAAACAATAAACAAAAATTCTCCAATTTCTGACTAGTTTGACAAAATGCTCTCAATTGCATACTCAGGAACCAGTTTACTAATATACCAATAAATTTAATTTACTGTTGATAACCTGCATCATAATGAAAATCCGGCTCTAATATTGTTTTGCCTCAAAACAATCAGAATGAGAAAAACAAATAAAGTAATAGTGTCCTTACCCTACTGCTGCAGCCACAGCCATATTGAATCATGTCATGACATCATCATCAAATTGTAATTATCTGGCAGAGAATGTAACATATGGATCCTTAACCAGTTTGTCAATTAAAAGTGTGATAACAAGAGGCACAATTCACCCACACCCCTGATACATGACCCTCAATTTCATGATAAAAAACACCCTTCATGGTGAGTACTACAGACCACCAGAAACCACGAAGAAACTACAAATAATTAATTTGTCTGATGATGAGGGTTCTAATAAATGGTCTGAGACAACAAACATTTTTTTGTACAATATGTGCTCTGGAAAGTTCTAGAAATATTATCAATCAAGGCTAATTGCTACAATTATTATAGTTTTGATATGTTTTTGATAACTCTGATCCTGAGTAACCCACTGGCACATGGGGCGACCATTTTAGAAACCTCTACTTGCAGTTATAACATGATTATTATCCCTCTTGTGCTCAGATAAAATGAAACATTCAAATAAACATCTTGCAATGACATGATTTAATCCTGCTGAATATTCTGCACATTTTTTCACAGTGATGATTCACCATGATAAATATATACCAACTTTTATTGAACCCATGAAAGGAAATGTATCAACAACAGTAATATTTGCATGCATCTGTATTTTGTTTCACTAGGGGTGGCAAATGGCAAATTCAAGACTTTGCGAGAAAGCAAGATGGCTAGACGATCGTTTTCTTGTGCGAGCCCAAGAACCCTTTCAATTCTTTAATGGTAAGACCTACACAAAGGTTAATCTGAACTTAAAAACCTTTTTTTCGCTGCAGAACAAGTGTGAAATTCAACAAGTAAAATGGACTTCACTGGGACTTAATCACGTACAATCGAATGCTACAATTGTCATGGACAATTGCTCACCTCAATATTTGAGATGCTCTTCCTCATTCTTTCCCTTTTGGAAAAACAGACTCTGTGAAATAGCGTTGCAAGAGTCACTTCACTTTAAAGTAGCCTGCGTCACAGACGTAATATAACGCTGGTATAGGGCCATTCCATTTTATATCCATATCCCCCCTATGGAAGAGGTCAATCAAAATTTACCCCCTAAGAAATCAAAGATCAAAAGTGCCGACACGTGCCCCCCCCCCCCAGAAATTGCCTAAATTCTCTTTTCCCCTCAGAAAAAAGCCAATTTTTTTCCAAACCCCCTCGAAAATATTCAAAAGATCAAAAGGGCCGATGCAGCGACCCCCTCAGAAATGACGATCAAGGGCCCCTCAGAAAATCTCTTCCATCGGGGGGGGGGGGGGGGATATTAAATGGAATGGCCCATATACCGTAACTTTATCGCAGAGAACTTCATCCTTGTGAAAGCTGCTTCCCAGAGCCAATCCCACGGAGGAGTCTGACGTTGTTTACAAAACCGGTTCAGATCTTCGCTCCAGAAAAGAAAACTAGAAATGGTTTCCCAAACTGCATGAGAGATGCTTCTTCACACTTCCATAAAGTCAAATTACTAACGGTCGAGCATATTTTCAGGTCAAATTTGTAATGTGATCAGAGTAATAACTCAAAACGTTTGTATTGTCTCATGGGACGTTTGAGATAAAACGTTAAACACTCACATGTCACGTAATGTGGAGATAAACGGCACTTTATTCCCCAGAATTGAAGTTGAAAAAGACTATTTTCAGTGCATCTTCATGCATACACAATATCAACTCAGCCTTGATTTTGGTCTAAAAATAAGCTTGAATTGAATTAGTGAACTATGTCTGGCTGAGAAGGCAACATTGCTTCATATCAAGACTAAATTTGATCGCGTATAGAACACTGAGCTGTTTGAAGATGTTGTCAATGTACTGACACTGCCGAATGGAGAACAAAACCACTAAATGCTCATATAATTATATTATGGATAGCCATCGGCATAAAAATAAATCATGAATTAGAAACCAGTGCAACTGTTGAATCACTGCTGGATAAAACATCAACTACCGGTAATTAAATCGCGGTAAGTTTGAGCTTTATTTGCTCTGATTAAAAGATAATGATGGTATTTCCACAGGCTTACCATCCTCTGTTTGTGTCGCGGACCTGTGCTAGCTGAATATTAATCGTTAATGGCCGCTTCAGTTGTGTACAAAGGATTTTGTCAATACGATAATTACGGCTTTTTGAACGGAGGAAAGTCAAATAAAAACGCTGAGAAACATGAACACTGTGTTAATGTATGTTATAATGGGCTTGGTTTGTCGATTTAAAGCTCCGGGAGGTGGTTTTAGAAACTTGAAGTTTGACCTACTCTATAAATATATATATACTCACAAGGCTTGCAAATTCAAGAACCTCAAGTTACCGACCAGCTTGGGATTTTGCCAAAATTAATACACTTAACCGCGTGCCTTTGGCAAAAGAATCCCGGTTTCCGAAAGAACAGTCTTTGTAGTTTGATTTGGCCTGATTTGGACCCATTCGAGTCCGCAGACTGACCCTTAAAATCCAGCACAAACTTTCGAATCTGATGGAAAATTTGTTTCTGCCTATGATCTGCACATTAGTTGCCTACTCAAAGGCACCTCAGGAATGCAGTTTTTTTTAAGGGTCAGTCCGGGGACTCGAATGGGTCAAAATCAGGCCAAATCAAACTACAAAGACTTTTCTTTCGGAAACTGGGATCCTTTTGCCAAAGGCACTAGGTTAAGTGTATTAATTTTGGCAAAATCCCAAGCCGGTCGGTAATTTGAGGTTCTTGAATTTCCAAGCCTTGTGAGTATATATATATTTATAGAGTAGGTCAAACTTCAAGATTCTAAAACCGCCTCCCAGAGCTTTAAATCGACAAACCAAGCCCATAATGACAAACATTAACACAGTGTTCATGTTTCTAAGCGTTTTGATTTGACTTTCATCTGTTCAAAAAGCCGTAATTATCGTATTCACAAAATCCTTTGTACACAACCGAAGCGGCCATAAATGATTAATATTCAACTAGCACAGGTCCGCAACACAAACAGAGGATGGCAAGCCTGTGGTATTTTGTCTGCTTGAATTGTTACTTTCCATGTCTGAGAGTTAATCAGAAAATCCATCCTTTTAAGATCTCATCTGGTGCCACTGCATGTCTATAATTATAGTCTCAAATGAAAATTAACTGAATTAACCTTGATGAAAGTATTCTAAATTTGATCAGGCTTGCAAGATGTAAAAACCTCTTCAAGGCCTTAAATCAAGACCATTCTAGACAGTACTTCAAGACATTCACTAGACAAACGTGCGAGAGAAACCTCCAAATGTCTTGCAAGGTCTGCAAGACATTTACTAGACTCTTTAGACATCTAGTTTGTCTTGAATAGGTCTAGAAAATGTCTACAAGACCTTTGCAAGATCTACTACAGACAAATCTAGACCAAGCTATTTCGTACGTGAATGAAACTCCAGTCACGCCAGTGGTCTTTATAAAATTACTTTATAGCTGGAATTTAATAAATTAATAATATAAGCGTCGACAAGCAAATCTTCTGTCAATTACGGAACTGTAAGTCCTAAATGACAGTTCCGCCCTCGATCCAATTTAATTTTCTGGGAAGGATCGAATATGGCCACCATCAGCCATGCCGACAAGCCGCTAGCGCTATTGCTAGCAGCTGGGGACGCCAAAAGATCCCACAAATACATTCACTCACCTCGAATGAAAGAAAGAGATATATTGAATATCTTTCAAAACTCACTTTGGTGCAGAATTTCTTCTTAATTGCTTACAATTTCACACTGCAGGACCAGTATGGACATTTTGATATACCTCCCACTCTTGAAGAGCGCGTCTGCGTGCTGCAGCCCTCTGAGTAGGGGGTTTCCCCGCTTCCGGGTTTCGGTTTCTTTAATCCGTTCCCAGTTCTCCCGCGGTGCACACTGTCTGGGCAAATTAAACCTGTTTGCAGCAGCTGATCTAGCTGAACTGCAGAGCTAATGAAACATGTTTTCCTATTGTTCACATAAGGCGTCAGTTTCAAACACGCTTCGGCGCCCGGTTACATATAATTTATTCGGTTTACGAACACGCATAAATTCTTCAGTTGATAATTACACTAGTCGAAGAATGGAACTGGAACTTGCTGCTGTATTCATTCTGTAGTTTAATTACACTTTCCAAGCCCTTTAGAGGCGAAGGGTCCTTTACGTCATTGCAAGAAGAGAGGATTTGTGCTATCTTTGGTACAAAATATCACCCAGTCCATTTTCGACCAACTCAGCAATTTATTGCGGTTGTCTGATTGGGTTTTGTCCTTTTACAAGGGCTTGCGGGGTTCTGCATCATCACCAATAACTGCCCATGCATCCGTCTTCAGCAGCCCATATTTGAAATAAAAAAAGTGTCTCACGGTATTTGTTCCCCTACGTTCGGCCGCCACGGTTTAGCGTGTTTCGTCTAAGCAAGATCGAAACTACCTCAGTTTCGATTATGATCAGAATAGACATGTTTTGATCGTGATTCGCGCGATGCACTACCTATTAAACTGTGAACACTTCACACAACGAAACATGTTTCGCGCTGAAAAGGAGCTTTCTGATTGGTTCCGGCCTTAGTGGTCCGAGTTTTCCTAGACCGACTGCTGAGATGGACCGCTTACGAACAGATCTTACTAAATTGTGTTTGGGAAAAATTTTAGAAGAGAGGACGGTTTTGTATGAAGTACGAGAGGAAACCTTATTCTTGCTTTCTTACCTCTAATGTTGGCCAAAACCTCTGCGAAAATGACATTATGAAAATAGTTTGTTCACTCCATTCGTCTTTGTAGCGTGCGCTTAAAATAGAGATACGCTTTGCTTTTCGCAAATTTGCAAAAAGCCATAACAATAAATCCTTTATTGAACTAGCTTGTTCGGTTCGTAGTGGGAAAATATTTGCCTTTTTTGGAAGTTTATGGACCTCGCCTTCGGCTTGGTCCATAAACTTCCAAAAAAAAAAAAAAAGGAACCCGACCAACATCTTCCCAATACCGGGACATCCGCTAGTTCAATAACATGTATACATAGTCATATAGCTGGTCGTCAGTTACGCTTTCAAAAACTTTTACCATCATAGCAGTTTCTGACTGGCTTTTACAGTTGCTAAAGGGACATATGTCACTGTCTTTTATACTGAACAGCACGAGACAAACTGAATTGTGCGGTTAGTGATTACGTGTGTAATTTTTACCTTCCATGGAAGTTGATTCACCTGTTTATTAACTTTGGTTCCTTCACGATTTGGACCGGAAGTATATAGACAAATTGAATGTAGTCTGTAGTGAAGCTGTGATTTAAAAACTTCAACTCTCAGTGGTTGGTACTAAGTAGCTTTTGCCAAGTGCGGCCGAATAAGCGATTTTCGTAGAGGGACAGGGAAAGAAGATACAGCTTCTGACGGAGATACTCTGGAGGAACTTGTACTTCGGATATTTACTTCCCAAATGAGGTTGGAAATAATTTTGTTGCGATTGATTCTCTCTACAAGATGTTAATTCAACATTGTCAGTAGAGAAGCGCTGTACAGGGAGTTTAGAGAGCCCAATGTCTTTCTTCCCTTTCAACAAAAGCGTCATCTGATTGTTTAAAACTGAATCATGGAAATTACTGAAATCTGATGATAATTGGAAGGAACCGATTGCCTTTTTCGAGTTACAGTATCACTTCTCTTCCCATTTGTTTTTTTCTTTATTTCGGAAACATTAGCATGTTATCAGACGAGTGCTACTCTTCAACTCGAGAGGAAATAAAGTCTATGTTTGTATGTATGCATATATAAGTTATGTCTCAGAAAATAGACCAATCTTTAAGACTTGTTGAATTATCTGAGCTAGCGATAAACTCAACTGCTTTCAAAATAGCTAAGATGTTACCTAGACCAGGGGCCGGTTGCATGAACGCTGTACGTCCGGACTAAGCATTAACGTCAAGCCGAACTCAGACGTAGTTTTTGCTGGGGCTTCAAATATACGCGAAACAGGCGATGAGTTGAGGACTTCACGGGTCATAAATCCAACAGACGCTTTGTTGCTCTGTTGCATAGGATTGATGAGTTTATTCAACAAAACAGTTTTTTTCTCAAAGGAATAAAAAAGAGTTCATGTAGTTGAATTTGCACGTCAAAGGTGGACATGATATTGTTACGTCTAACCTCGTCCCCAGGGTTTTTCCCTTTCTCCTCAAATTAAAAAACCAAAAAGCCCTGGGAACGAAGTTCCCGTTAATTTTTGCGACCGGACAACATTGTCTTGGATCTAAAGAGTTAATTTTAGAATTAAAGGATGGGTCAAACTTTTGAGGAAGAGCTGTAAGAATTAACTGATTTGATCACAAGTCCTCTTCCGATAGGTAGCAGCAGGAATATACCAATTGCTTGAGCCACCGTTTTGATTTTGCCACCTGCGACCCTCGGGAAGACTCCCCTATAAAAACGTCAGGAGTGCTCGACGAAAATTTGAAAGGCACCCCTAAAAGGTACCTGGATTTTGATTTGTGCGCGCACCTTGAAATCGACATTTTGAGCACTAAGTTGCCAACTTACACCCTAAAAGGTACCAGGACAACCCCAGTTGTGCTCATTTCAGATTTTTTCAGATTTTCAGATTTTTTCAGATTTTCAGATTTTACCAGGCGGTTGCGAACCACAAATTGAGCCCCCTAAAAGTTACCGCGAGCAACAAAGAGCAATTTAAAAATTGCTCTTTGACCACACCGGCCTCCGACCAATAGAACTGTCGTTTCTTTAGGACATTTAATCTTTTTGTATGGTATTTCATTTCTAGTGGAAAAACAGAAGAGGTCGGCGAGCTACCAATCACCCTGTCTTTCAAATCTTAAGTGGCAACTTGACGAATCTCAGTAATATGGAAAGAGCATCTTGAAATAAACATTATTCCTTGTATGCACACATCTGTTGCCAACATATACTCTCTCCATTATTTCTAGCACGCCTCTTTAAATCATTCTTCACTTTTTTTTCCAATCTTTTTTCGTGTCCAGACTACTTTTGACGGACGACGTTTGCCTTCCAGCTTAGGTTGAAGACTAGAAAAAATCACACTGTTACTTATTCAAAATATTGAAAAAGAAACAGCGCACCAGGAACTGATGCTTCTTTTTGGTCTTTCTTAGAATATCCACACATTGGATTTCATCCACAGAATTAAAAGTTAGAACCGCCCTCTACAACAGAATAAACAGCACCACGAGAGAATGCTGCTCAATAGTTTTCATTTGAACGATCACACCTTAGAATTGTTTTGACTGACTCAAGTTACATGAGAGAGAACCGTTGGGTACATTTTATATACTTTCCTATGGGGCGAGGCACAAAATTGGGACCACCAAAGGGTGAATCATTAGAAAACACGATGAGGTGACAAAGAGATTTCAGTGCATGAATTATTTTAGCCGTCTAAGTATGGTAGAGGCTGATCAACTCCTTCCAGGAGTTTTTTTGCGAACTCATTTAGGAGGGGGGGAATTTTGAAAAGACTTTCATCTCCCTCCTCCCACCAATAATTGTCTCTTTTCCAATAACCCCCCCCCCCACCAACGCCCATGAAGTAGGCGCTTGGGGATAAACGCCCTGCATCCAGTAAACGTCCTCTAGCTAGTGAACGCCTTTTCCGTACAACTGTCTGAGTAAGGCGAGCTAATACTTCCAGACCCTTCTGAAGCTGGTACCACTAGTTATGTTTTGACACAGGCAATGACATGAGAGGTGATTAAACAAACGATGATTTGTACAATGGTATTAATATTGAGAAATACTTTGTAGTGTTTGGTTATTCCCATTCATTCCCTTAGTCCAAGGAAAGTGAAAGCTTTGCTTTTTACATGTTTAAACGCTTCTCTCTAATTAACGCCCCCATTTAATAGTTGCCCCTATAAAATCTACAAATTACATTAATGCCCTGGGGGTTTGTGAGGTCATTTACGGTACGATGCTAACTTGTGGAATCCAAGGAAGCCATATTACAGAAAACCACATCCGGCCAGGTTAACAGGCCAGGTTGCACAGGTGCCATCTTCCCTAACAGTTAGTTCGTGAGAATCGATCATCCAATCAGAATCTGAGGATTGTTCTGGAAAACGAATTAAAGTCTCGCGCGGGGGGATCCATGCAAGAATTTTCGATAGTAAGGGTCCAAATGGCACGTTGCACTTGATACTTCAACAGCTGAAGAATGATACCTCTGATTTAGGAAATTTACGACAAGCGATAAGATTTCCTGGTAAATGTGGTCCCCCTGATCTACCCTGTCTTCGCTCAGTTTTCTTTCTTTCTTTCTTTCTTTCTTTCTTTTTGGTTTGAATGCATTCGATTATTTCAGAAACAAAGAGGGGAGGTCTGGATGCCAAAATACAAGAACGGGTTGCGTGGCCTTTTAGGTGTTTCACTTATCCTTAAATTCTGTTTACACACTTGATCCCGAGAAGAACGTTTCGGTGGAATATCTGTTTGGAGCTACACTTGTAACCTGATGATTGCACAACAAGGCCTTAAAACGATCTGGGGAACAGGAAATGCCAACTTTTGTGGTGCTGCAGAGTTTCCATGTTCAGTGACGGACTTTGGTACAGTCTGTTTGCTGTGCATCTTCGTATTTTGTAGGCTTGAAACAAATTGAATTCGTAAATCGCTGTTTATACATGATGATGACGTGCTTCTTGAATACAAAGGACAGGCAAATGAGCAGACCTGATTAAAGAAATATATGAAACGTTATCAAATTTCCCTTATCGTATTAGTGCGTCATAACACAATTAGTTAATGGGAATTAAAGAAATGATCACCAAAGATGAATTGTCTTGATCAGTTTAAACAAGTTCTCCCAATTAGTACTCAACGAAATGTTTGGAGACCAGTAAGGAGAATTTGTATAACGATGTTGGATATTAAAGGGTTAAGCAACGAGTCTATGTAATGGGAAGTTTTACTTTTGGGGTCAAAATTGTGCGAATATTAGAAATGAGTTCCTCCGTTTTCTCGTCAACCAATGCGTCTAGAACACCAACACTGACCAAAAGAAAGATATCGAGTAATAGCGAAAAATAGGAGGTCATAACCATAATTAGTTTACAGTAATTTTTTCAACACAAACTTGGCCCAATTTTATAAAGTTTCAATCAATTTTACTCCTAGCCATCTGCAGCCGTACATATTTTGTAGTTTTAGAAGCTTTATTTCCCACGACCTCAATAAAGTGCTTCGCTAATGTTCTATCATTTTGACTCCAAATTCAGAACACTGGCCTTGTCGTGGCCAACTAATAAGTAACAGCTTTCTTAACTCTTTGACATATTCCAATCCTTTAATACATTGTCTACAATAATTTTAAGTTCATTATCGCCCTCAGAATTATCTCTCAACGCACGGTTATTGTATTTCAGATAAAATGCCTTTGCCAACATACTTTTCCTCGATAGAATACGAGACCTCCACACTGGCGCTTATTTCCTCAATTTGGACTTTTCCCCCTTTTCTTACGGGTAAATTTCCTACCTTCTAACCTATCCCCTTCAAGTCAAGTTACGTTGCGTTAAGTTCCTTTAAAAGGTAAGTTATGTAACAAACAAAATCTGTCGGGTGCACGAGATTAGTGAGTGACAACCGTGTGTTTCCCACAAACCTTGAAAACTGTTGAGTATGGCGAATGGATATGCCAAATAAGGAGTTGAGTAGAAAGCCAGTACAAATCCCAGCATCCACTTGATCCCCATGATAGCTGTCAGTTTCAGCACAATAACTGGCAGCTTTCTCTGACTTGTTGCCGCCATATTTCCCTGTCAAGAAGTTTATTTGTCAGAAAACGTTCCCAGTGAAGGTGTAACCTGTGTACTTTGACTTTAACTTTGGTCACAGGGGTGCACTAAAGTGCTGTCACGCAATGAATTTATCTTAGGCCTCAGCCAAACGGATTCAACATCACTCAACATTGTTGAATACGACTTTGTTGTACGATGTTGAACTTGGTGCCAAACAAGTTCAACAAGGTTGAACGATGTTACATCCTCAAATTCTAATTGAATACTCAATGTCACGAAAATATGTGAATTAATTAAAAAGTGGTCGCACGTGATCACACGCCTTTCAGTCTGCTCAATAGTAATGTGCTTGGAAATTAACCTGTTCCGGGGTTAACTTGTGTGCAGCATCCGCGTGGAGGAGAGCTAACCCAAGGTTTTTGGGAGCCAAAGAAAGATTGCTTGCGAGGAACAAGAATTTTTTTTGAGAAGAAAGAGAAAGGATTTTTTTCCCGTCACAGTAAATTATTTTCCCTCGCGCGTCATTTTTTTATAAGTTTGTTCCACACAAATCTGATCTCCAGGAATAGTTACTCGAAACTGAAATTTTGCTTTCATGAGCTGACTATGCTCGTACCTGCTGTTTTATTGCAAAAGCCGTGCGAATCACCGCAATGATGTTGAAAAGAAGTAGCAACGAAACGGGAATAGCAACAGCATACATGCGAGAGGGAATAGACAACTGACATCCATGGTCCGGAAAACCTGCTGCAAGAACAAGTGTGATCAAACCTAAGAGATCAAACCTTAGGTGAGGTTTGTGGCATCCTGGATTTTTGGCTTTTGCATAGCCATAGCCTGTTCCAGGCTCTCAGATAGTAGGGAGAGGTTCTCAATTGGGTAAACCGTTAGTAAAACGGCCAAAAATTTAGTCATTAGGAGTAAAAATTGTAATGCTTTAACCGTTAGTTGTAAAAAAAAAAAGGTTAACCGTAAAAACTTTCTAAACATAATTTTTCCTTTTGAAAGGAAAGATCTCCTGTTAAGCCTATCATGTGTTCAATGCAGCTACAGCCGCTACACATGCCGCATGATGGTCCCGAAAAGAAAAGCAGTTTGCCCAGGCTCCTTTGGACTCGCGACCCGAGTGTCTTATTACTCTTTTTTTCATCCGGGAATCAGCACTATGACCTAAATGCGTTTATAACAATGGTAATTAATGTTAAACTTTTTAAAACAATAAAAATTAATTTTCAAGTTTTCTGAAACCGACTTTATGAGCCTGCTAATTCTACAAACTGCCTCGGCAATTTTTTCTTGTAATTTTAAAAGCTTGGTAGTATTTTTCTAAAGGCGACAATTGAGATAACACTTCCTTGCGAAATTTATCGCTTCTAGAAACTTCGTATCGTACGCAAACAATCTTGAACCACCCGAAAGGCAAAATAAAGAGAAGTGTTGTATCAAATTTGAAAACTAATACAAGAAATGAGTGAAAAGATCTTCGCATTGCATGTGTAAGTAGGTTAAGCAGTTGCTCTAGTTAGCTAACAACGGGAGTGGAACCTATGAATGCTTCGGTACCAGTACTTTGCTCTATCAAATACGTAAGCTATGAATCCTTGATTTGTCGGGAGCAGGTTACTGAGCAGAGGAGGGGCTTGGGAGAGGGGACGAGCTGTGCATTAGAAAGCCGAAAATTCATGATCCAACAAATGTCACTCAGGTTTTAGTCATTTAGGTAGGGTGGGGCTAAGAAGGTCCTGGCTACAGGGCTAGCTGGCATTATCAGTTAACGCTTTCAAGAATTGCTACCCCAGTCTAAATAAGAAAAATATCAAATTTGATATAAATGTGAAGAACCGTAGGAAACTTCTGTTTTACAACTTAGATTCAGTTTGTCACACTACAGAAAACTTATTACAGACAAAAAAGTAGGAACCACCTTGCAAGCACAACAAGCAACACTTCAGCAGTTTCACCGTACCACTGTATATTTTCCCTATGTATAAATCCAAGATAGATAAATAAACAATACATGTGAAATATAAACATTTTTTCTTTCGAGCTAGCACCTTTTCTGTACTGCACTGTATTCTATTTTGGAACTAAACATTAGTTATGTTGATACAATCCTCCTATTGTACCCTTTACACATAATAACTGATCCAGTGGGGAATTTCCTATGGGGAATTACCCGGTCGCACTCGGGTATGAAGTCCTCATCATCCTCATATTTATATAGGTCTTGCTTTCTTTTCGCCATAACAGCGTTTACATTCGCTGGTAAAACTCTTTCCCTTCCTCCGCTCCCTGTGCAACTTTTTACGGGGTTCCGAGCTAGCGGGGGCTACTGTGCAAACTGTTGCGTAATATGTGTAACAGACCTCAAAAAATACGTCTTCGATTCATCAGGACTGTTTTTTATTTTATACGAAATTAATGTAGCTGTTCAGGCGCCGCCACAAAACTAGTCTGCGAGCTGGTCGAGCATGCTTACTGTTTTGGGGTTTGAGCGAATCTTTTGGCGCAGAGCCGCAAACTGAGGTGAACAAAAGTGAGTTTTCATTTTTCCACAGAAAAGCCTCGTTAACTTTCCTGTTGTCGATAATGTGCGCAACTTTCATTTTTTAGCAATCATCGAATATTCTTGTTGATTTCGGGGCCTCGTTACGTTTGGAATTTTACAGTGAGCGTTTTTTTCAGACACATCACACGGAAAATGTTTTACACTTCGCCAAAATATGTTTTAAAGAAACGTTACTTACATTTCAATGAGCCGTTAGTTCTACCGAAACAAAACTGTAGGCCAAAACGGTAGCGGTTTGATCTAAATTTTTACCCCAGCACCGCCAATCCTGTCCGCTTTCAAGTTTCCAGAAGCCAGCTATTGAGTACATTCCGACTCGTATACCAGCAAAGAAAAAGTTAACCAACCACTTTCATCACTAGCCTTCAGTGCTCATCCCTTCTAAATGAAACGCCTTTTATTTTACTCGAGACGTTTTCCGAAAACCGTCTTTTCACGTAATTATATTAAACTGCGTGTCTTGACGACAGACATACCATTGTGTTCCTAAACAAAAAGAGGTTTGAATAAAACAAGATCTAAATTTCCAAGAAAGAATTTCCATTGTCTTGTGTTCACTAATACAGTGTTTGGCGACCATTTCGTGAAATTATTTCAGTCAACAAAACTACATGTTCATTGTCACAGGAGATCATCACCCCGCTAAAAAAAATACAGGAAAACGAAACTACAAGCCCGTGACATGAAAAATATTCTTGTGATTCAATCACGTTTTGAAAAATTTAATATCACACTTCATTAAAACCAAATACGAAGCATTTCGTTACTAGAATAACAATTTGTAGATGAAAAATTCATTTTCAATTGGTTTCTAATGAACTCGTTTTTAGTAATTCAGTTTTGAAATACTATTAGATAGAGTTTTGTGTATTTCTCTCCAGTCACTAATTGAACTGTGGAAGGAGATCGCGGAGAAAATTCGAAACCCCTTGACAGCTGCCTTGCCGGATCCGAAGTGCGTTGGTTGCAGGTTGGGTTTGATAAAGATTGAGACGTATATCACCTTATAAAGCGTCAACACGCGACTCGAGACAGCGACTATGTACGAAAAAGCAAACGCATTAAAAACGTTCTTTTACTGAATTTCTGGGTAATTCTTTTACTGTATTTCTGGGTAAACCTCGGCAACACTTGCCAAGTGAATAATTTGCATTTTTCACTTGGCATTAGGAAGGAGGACCCGCTATTAGAAGTTGGCAAGCGAACTGAACCTGCGAGGAGAATGGGGTGGGGGCTTTATGTTTCGCCAGCTGGCTAGTAGCGGTCTCGCTGCCAAATTATGAAGTCAGATCGTGTACAAAATTTTTGAGTCGTCGTTTCATGTTATCGTTTTGTCGTTTCCGGTCGTTTCGTTGTGTCACTTCCTTGCTACGTTTCGTCTTCCCTTTTGCAATTCCGTCGTATCGTCGCCCCGTTTCGTCGTTTCCTTGTTTCGATTCGTCACTCCTCTCTTCGATGTTTCGTTTTGACGTTTCGTTTCACCTTTTCGTTTCGCCGTTTTGACCGCGCTGGACTGGGAACAAGAATAGTTGCAATTCGCTTGTATGTTGCATGAAAAGGTTATCCTTGCCCTACCCTTTTTGTTGAATGCTAGCTTATGCCCTAAACAATGGGCCATTCCACTTTTTGTATGAACCCCTACTAATGAGGGCTAATTTTGACTTTAAAAGATACCCCCAAAGGAAAAAATATGAAAGTGCCGACACGTTCCTCCCTCCCAAGAGATCAAAGGTACCGACAGAGCTATCCCCTCAGAAATTTTCTTTGAAGTTCCCCTCTCCCCAGGATTTCCCTAGCTTTCAATGGGGGGGGGGGAGGGACGGGTCTTAAATGGAATTGCCCAATCTGAAACTTAAAATTAATAAACACACAAAAGGGTCATACGAAGTTAAATTGTGTCTCTTTACTAAAGAAAATGACGGTTAAAATTAGCAAACCTACATCTCAACGTCCAATTCTGCGTCCGTCAGACAGCTATGTTATTCAACTTGAAGCTGAAATTTATTAAGGTGTCGTCTGATCGTTTTCACTGACACACAAAACAGTGGAGAAATTTGTACCGAAGATAAATTTTTAGTATCTCCTTTGGAATATCTATGGTTGGAAGCCCTCGGCATCCTGTAAACTTAAACGATCGTCTCTGTAATGATTTGTCATCGACACCAATAGCAACAATCACTTGACCAGCTCTCAGCAACCGACTTTCCAACACGGAGAGGAACGAGAAGTTTGTGAAAGAATACACATCACTCTGCCAATGTGTGTAGCTACAAAGCTAATATCATTCTCACTTTCATTAAACCCTCCCTTTTTCAAAAAGGTGAAACGAGACGACGAAACGAAACATCGAAGTGACAAAATCGAAATCAAAATGACGAATCGAAACAAGGACACGACAAAACGGGGCGACGACACGACGAAATTGCAAAAGGGAAGAGGAAACGAAGCAAGGAAGTGACATAACGAAACGACGAAACGACAAAACGATAACATGAAACGACGACTCAAAAATTTTGTTCACGATCGGACTTCATAAATAATAAATCGAGGAATATTGTCTTGACGCACCTTGAAATCCCGCCATCCTGTCCCCCAAACCTGGCTGCAGTTTTGAGAAGCTTTGTCTAATATAACCGAGCTTGTGTTCAGAGCAACAAAATTGTTGTCTGCAATAAATTATGAATTGATCAGTATTATGGAAGACGCCGTTAGTTAAAGGGGGGTTGCACCGAATCCCTTAATTACCACACTGAAAATTTTCTTTCAGCCAGTGTTTAAAGATAATTCATATTTTTAAAGTTAGGAATAAAATATTAACCAAGTACAAACAAACAGAGAGAGCCAGCTACTCAAGAACTGGAAAAAAAGAGTTCGAGTCCAGGGAAGATTAACTTAGGATCTTCGTCGAGATCACTTCATGTGGTAAGTTGCCCTGAGCGCTTGAGTTCTTTATGCTATTTCCGCTCTTTAAAGTATAGTTTCAGTTTGATCTATCCTTCATATCGACGCTAGCAGTAGCAGAGAATAGATGATAATTAAAGTCGCTTTGTTAATTTTGGTTTTTGTAATTTTTGTCGACCCTCAGCAAAGAGGCACACCATTTTTGTGTCTAGTGCGAAGCACGTCGGCCCTATGGAAAAGCAAAAGAAAATTCGATAAGTACTTCACATAATCGAAAATATGACGTAACACGCATAAGGTTCTTATCAGGTTTACACTATCTTATGGCTAACATAGGAGGAGATTTAAACGTTAGCACAAATATGTTTGGAATGCGTTACCACGTCGATATATAATCGTGAAGACCAATCCTGACGAATTTTGGGATATTCAACCGATTGGTTTTGAGAAAAGAACGCCAGGGATAATCGCAACAAATTAAATTCGAGGACGAAAGATTGCGACGAATTTCTGTGCTTTTCTACCATGTGGTTTGACCAAAAAAGAAATTCACTGAGCGATCGGAAGAGCGAGCGGAAACAACCTTTTTCAGAGACTGCGAAGAGAATTTGGTGAGTGAACGTTTGCTTTTTTAATCTTTATGATGAATTTCTCTAAAATTACTTTTTAAGTATGCCACAGTTTTCGAAGTACGACTCAATCTGGCCGAATAAAAGGCTTTAAATGATGCCTTTAAGTGTTCCATCAATGCTGTCGGCGCCAACAGCTGAATGTACACGCTTTAATGACTACTTCGAAAACTGTGGCATACTGAAAAAGTAATTTTACAGAAATTCATCATAAAGGTTAAAAAAGCAAACGTTCACTCACCAAATTCTCTTCACAATCGCTGAAAAAGGGTTCCGCTCGCTCAGTGTATCAAAGATACAATCTCGCACTAGACACATGTACGCATTGCGGACCTATTTTTGGATAACGTGAAAAATGTTGAGAAAAGCCAAATTTCGAATTTCAGATCACAATCAACACGTAAACCATTTGGGGGAAAACTCTGCCTCTCCCCAGTGGAACATAAACTGTTGAACATGGCTAACTGATGCTGGAAAGCGTTAGGTATAAAGGTGTGTCACGTTTGCGCCACCTTGTCACTAAACTTCCATGGTCTCATGCAATAGGGTAAGTGTTAAATTAAATGCCGAAATGAAGGAATCCCACATATGAAAGGCACATATTAGCGACTGGGTACGAGTCAGATTTTATATGCCCATATTAACAAGTTGGCAGTTGAAGTTCTCTTCCACGATTTTCACGTTTTTAAGCCATTCACCGTTGGAAATTGCTTGTTTTGTTCAGCATCCGAACTAACTGAAGTTAAGTTGCCTCCTCACTGGAGCGTTTAAATGAAGTATTTGCGTTGCAGATACAGACTCGCTGAGAAGATTTTGACAGATAATCCCCAGGTTTAATTGCAGGTTAATATTGGCACCACGATTCATGACGCCAGGGTTGCCAGGAGACGTAAGGGGACGCGATGTATCATTGATCTGGCCCACACTTGCGCAGTGATAGGCAGGAAAGTGAATGAGGCGCCTGGACAGTTGCTATGGAAACCGACTCCACATCAGAAGATCCCCAGGTGACCTCATCCCTATATTGGCAAAAGTTAAAGGAGAGAAAGACGAAAAGAGATAAGAGAAAGATATCATGTGTATTTTTAACCTTTGGTGTTGATGTTTTCTCCCAAATTGACTCACCTGTGTTTGCACGTTACAATTTTATTTCATTATGCTTCATACAACTACAACCATGAACTATTGTGTAGTTACTTATCTTACAGCGATAACGTAAAATATATCTACATTTACATCTTTATCTACATCTGAAGTATATATCATTTCTAGCAATAACTGGAAGCGATTACAAAAGCTGAGGGTAAATAAGCAATGACTCCAAATAAGTCTCTTTGCTTACACCTCTGTAACTACACAAGCTATAGGTTAGAAAAATATAAATTGATTCCTTACAAAAATATGTTAATCGTTTGCACTTTCTGAAAACTTTGTTTTACTTTCTTACAACTCGTAGTAATGCTGATCTAAGAGTAAAATAAAGACCCCCATCCAATAAACTTAATACAAATTCTATAAATGTTACAAACCTTACTCTTTGCAACACAATCTTATTGCACTATGCTTTGCGACAACATTGAACAGTAACGGACGATTCTTTTTTTAGTCTTTAGTTCAGTGTTACAGATAAGAGAGGGGTCCCGGCTCAAAAACCCGACAAAGCTGGCAACATGACCCGACAAAATAAATAGTCAACTTGAGAAGATTTGAAGAGATCCACATCTATTGACCCCTCAAAATTCCTTATTGACCCTCGGCCTTTATAAGTTATCTGGAACACTGCTTTAGTTACCTAGTTTTACCTCAGTTCATAAAAACACGTCTTAAACAATTAAATTCACGTTACGTGTACATATAGAGAATATTTGATTTGGAGTAATTGTACGCTTAGAGCGGGGGATTCTTGGTCGCCCTATGTTCCGGCCCGCCGGAACATAGGGCCACCATGAAACCTCTGCTTGCAGGGTATACAGAAATAACTAATAGCTACACTGTGCTAAAAAAACTCAGAGTCAGTAAACAATGACTTCTAGTGAGTCTTTCCACATGTACGATTTTAACTACAAATACAAGATAAGTAAATAATAAATCCGATTCCTTTCCTAAAAGTACTGAATCTTAAAAATTGCACAATTACGCAAATTCTTCCTTTAGGTTATGAAATCGCGTTAAAAATGCCTGCGTTCTTAAAAATAAAATGGCAAAAATCATTACACATATTGAAATAAATATTTATCTGGTAACTTAAGACAGTCAAGCTACATTCGCGAGAGATCGATTCCTCTAACCACTTAATTTCCAAGTGTTAGCAACACCTAACCTCGCCTAACAATAACCCTACATAAAACAGCTACGAAGTCAGTAAAAAATAATAGACCGAGGAATATTGTCTTGACGTACAGTGAATGCCCGTTATTCCGTCCCCAAACCTGGCTCCAATTTTGAAATGTTTGGTCTAACATAACTGGGCCTTTGTTTGGAGTAACAACAATGTCCAGTTGACTGCAATAATGAAATGACCGTATTATGGAAGGAGTCGTGAGGCGAGGTTCCACTCAGTGTCATTTAATTACTAAACTGAATTAATTCTTAAAAAATCAAACAGTGATTAAAGGTAATTCATATTTTGAGTCAGGAATACAACCTTAACCAAGTGGAATCGTACAGAGAAACCCAACTGCTCTATAGCTGATAAAAAGAGTTCGAATCCAGGGAAGATTTAACTTAAACCCTTCGTCGAGATCACTTGTTAACTTGCCTTGAGGGTGTCTTTATCTGGCGCCGGGGATCGCGAACCCCGCGTTTTCCGGGGTGTTTCCGCGATAAAACACCCTTAAACCGCCTACAACCAGGTTGCCTTGAGCGCTTGAGTTCTTTATTTTCGCCCTTTGAAGCATGGTTTTAGTTTGATCTGTCCCTCATATCGTTAGCGGCAGGAGAGAATAGATATAATTAAATTCATTTTGTTGATTTTGGTTTTTGTAATTGTTGTCGACCCTCAGAAAAGTGGCACACCATTCTTGGGATTACGTGACAAAAAAGTTAAGAAAAATCAAAATCAAATTTTAGATTACAATCACCAAGCAAACCGTTGCCGCAACACATAACGTTTTTCCCCCGTATAACCATCCCTCTTAAAACATTAAGTTTCGGATACCGGGGGAAACGAAGTAGCGAAATTTCGTTTCATGTGCTTTTTATTGGACATAAACATCAAACACAGAAAGGAAAAAAAAACTGTCCAAACCGGTCGTATGAACGCAATATTGACAAGTCGGAGATTGTCTATATCTGATTTTTTTTAGATCCGAACATCTACATAACCTTAGGTTTGGTTCTGTTCATTACGGCATCAACAGTAAATCAATCGAACTCGTCAACATCATCATGCTCTAGGTAATAATTATCCATATCCTGTTCCGAGTCAGAGCTGCTGCGGGATTCATCCTCAACATATTGGACTGGATTCTTGGATGTTAGAGCCATTCCCTTTCCCAGTTTTTCTCTTACTGTCTCACTTGTATTATTTACTTTGCTTTTTATCCGTGACTTCAATAATTTCCAGGACGGAGCTTCCTCTAGTTTGCAGAGTTTTATTTCACATACTCGACCAGAGGACGTAAAACAAACAACTCGGCTCTCCTCAGGGGACACAGCTGTGGTTACGATATTTTCCTGGCCTTGTGCTACTCTTACGAACCCAACAGCTTTAGTCTTGATCAGATCCCACAAGAAAACCATGCCATCAACTCCGTAGGAAATAAGATAACGACTTACCTTTAAAAACTTACAAAACTCAATTCTTCCTAGATGACCGCGAAGGATTCGCTTAGAGGAATGGACATCAGGAACACGTAGACTGAATAGAATAATTATGTTCGCAACGCAGCAAAACAGCAGCTCATTGTCTGATGAGACAGCGCACTGACAGAACTTAACAGATTGGTAAGGCTCTTCGACTATGATTCTTCTAAGTAAGCGGCAGGGACGCTGGTTGTATTCCCAGATCTCAATCTCATACTCACCACACAAAATTAGATTTCGGTTATCCCAGGAAATGCAAAAACATTCGACAGTCAGCAAACCTGGTGACTTAAAAGAAGCTGAAATGGCTGTCTTTTGAACATCCCACACATAGAAGTGTTGCCTGTTGAAACTATCCTGGATATAGCAAAGAAGTAAGCTGCTGTCGGCTGAAAATGTCAAACACACATTTGTGATCCCAGAATCTGCTTCAATTACTGTATCATGAAATGTCCCAGATTCTGCAAGACTGTGTACCTCTATCTTGGTTTCTTGGTGACAAGCTACTAGTTTTCCGTTTGGCGAAAGCACACAGTTCTTATCATGGAGAACATGCGAACAAGGATTTGTCAATGCAGACCCAGAAATGAATTTAAATGCGAAGCCCTTTGTTTCATTCGAAGTATTCCACAACGCAACAGTTAGGTCGGAACTGATAGACATAACGGTATCACTTGAGGTGAAGATTGCTGCGATGGATTTGCTCACCACTGATGTCTTAATAGGCAACACTGACAAAAATTTGAAAGGACGAAACAGATTTGTCAGAAAGATGGTTTTTTCTTCGCTTCCGCTACGGAACAAATAACCAAACTGCCTTTCCCTTGTGAAGTGCAAAAGGTTAGGTCCCGACACACTCGTGAAAAGTGTGCCTGTCTGAAGCGACAAAGCGTGTAGTGAGCCTTTAGAAGACAAATATACTACATAGAGATCATCATTCGTAAAGGTAAAGCGTTCAACGTGGACGATTTTGTGTTCTAGCTGCTCTTCATGACGTGTCGTTTGAAACAAATCAATTTCCTGAGAATCCTTACCCCCCTCGGCAACCCATTTATTCCTTGGCGACACACAAAGAGAAGCATCTGCGCCAAAGAGATCCTGAAAACCCTTTGGAAAGTCTCCACAAATATCAGACTTCAATGGATCACGGAACAACCAAGTGGGAGCAGAAATTCTCCACCTTTTCTTTTCCAGCTCCAGCTCCAACCCGAGCGCAGCCTTTCGCTTCTGTACGGCCAAATACAGCGGCTTCAATGTCCACAACTGTCCCAGCTCCGTCCTCAGTTCATTCTCCAGCTCATTCAACCGTTCAAAATCCCGCACCTCCTTTAGCTCCTGTAAGAGTTCCCGCGAGCGCATCTGTTGCAACTCCACCTTCTGCATCGGCACCTCCTTCCCCTCTTCCCTTCGCTTTTGCACCTGCTTCAGGTACTGTTTCCGCCACTCCGTCACTTCCCACTCCACCATCTCTATCCAACCTAAATTACTCTCTTGCAGTTGATTTAAATGCAGGAACAGTGTCAGTTTCCATAAAGCGTAAACAGCATTCACCACAGCAGTGTTACAAACTGATACCACTTTCTCGATGCCTGAACACCCCACGTCCTTTCCCCATTCATCAAAGGCACCGGATACGTGACAAAAATAAGTAAACAGGTTTAACTGAATGCCTGTATGAAAAGCGTCCTGTAGCAGAGGTCTCCCAGTCTTGAAATTCCAAACCTGATATTGGAAAATGTGAGGGTACAGTTCAATGATAAGTTGACGTACAGCTGCCAAGGATGGTCCTTCGTTTGAATCTTTTAGTTCTTTGAATCTGCAGCAATAACAACAAGTAGGGTCGTACGGAATGGACGTATCGCAAGTCACATGCAAACGCTCACATTGAAAACGCTCAAGCAAGCGTTCTGTTGGCCCTCCCTTGATCGACTTAATTTCACCAGAGAGCATCCATAACGAATTAAAACAACAAGTTCTTTCGTCGTCTCGGCTCTTATCCATCTCCTTCACAGCCCAAAGGGCAAGTAATTCTACTATACAACCCTTAACTCTACAGGAATGAGGGATCTGAAAGAAATCGTTATTTTTTACAAGAATGTGCCGTCCATCAGGAGTAAATAAACCCCATTCGTAAATAATAGAACTTTTTGAAAACTCAGAAAGGACCTCGACACATTCTTTCTCAACAGAAAACCATTTGTCAAGACGGCCGAAAAATACAAACTTGTCGTTGGGAGAAAACTCTAAATGGCTAACTTCTTCAATGTCGCCTTGGTTTAACTCGAAAGGACCAGCCACTATTTTCAGTGTACATGCATCAAAAAACAGGAGAGAACGACCGTTTGCCGCAGCCACTGTTTTCTTGTCAGAAGCTGTGGCAAACACGTTGAAGCCAGAAAGACATTCAATGCTAGGGAGGTCACAAACATTCCACTCCAAGCAAGGACCTGACACTTGTGGAATAACGACGTTTTCTCGAATCAAGATGCTTCCTTGGACAGCGTTTGACTCATCGAGTAAACATGAGTGCAAAAGGTGAGGGCATTCTAAGAGAACGTGAACATTTCTTTCAAGAGCCAAGGAGATTTCTTGTAGGATATTTAGTTTCTCTGTGTCCTGGAAAGTGGAACAGCCAACTGCAAGTTTAAAATCTTCAAGTAGGTGGTAGATCTCAGTCCTTCCATTCTGTATCCTTTTCTCCAAGAAATGATAACTTGTTAAACAACTGAAAACATCTTTAAGCGCATCAATGTCACCAAGTTGACACAAAAACCGAACAACAAAGCGCAAGACATAGTCCTGCAAATCCACATCTGCAGATGGAAACTCTGGTGACCGGTTGCCGACAACTGCAGGTAGAAATTCTACGAAAAGCGTTCTGAGGTACTCACCGGCTGCCTTTCTGTCAATCAGCAAATGTGGACAATCTTTCCTCTTTCTTTTGGTTTTTCTTTGGTTTTTACTTTCTACCTGGTTTTTTGTTAACCACGTAGGGATGAGTTTGTGAAGAAATGTAACCGAGTCATCAGAGGTTTGATACAATGAAAAGTGCAAAACAGCATCGATTACTTCTTGCTCACCAAGATCTGACTTCTCTTTGTTAAGAACAAACGAAATAAATGATACAGGAAGTGGAGATGGGGCGGCTATGACACAACCGATCAACTTCTTATAGAGATCTGCTCCCACTTTATCATACATTCGCTGGAAATTCTCTCGAAAGAAATCGTCAATATCTCCAGGGAAACGGTCACTTAGCTGATCAATCTTACCTGAATGCGCTGGAACGCCAAGTTCTTTCTGAATGTAGAAAGCATACAAAAACAGTCCATCGCATTTATTTGTAATGTCTTCCACCGAGTAGGGGACACTAGAAAAATCTATTCGTTTCTTCAAATATTGCCGTATGTCCTGCTCATGCTGCTTATAGAAGTGGTGTTGTTCACTGTTTCCTGCGCAAATCCTAACACAGGGATTGTATCTCTCCAACCTGCTCTGTATCGTGTCTTCAGGGCGACTAGTGATTAAGAACACAAGCCATTTTGGAAGCCGGGGGAAACGCTCCTTCATGAGATCAAGAAAATCTTCCCTGGACTCATACTCTGTCTCGTCCAGAGCGTCAACAATGACTAATTTTCGTTGTTGACAAGGGTTGCACTTAACTAGTGGTTCTTCTAGCAGTTTAGTAAACAGCTCTTGAACTCCTAATTTAGGAATGGCTAACATCATCCTCACACCACCCTCCCCTCCCACAATGTTACTGTACTGACTATCACAATCACAGAGTTGACAAGCTACAGTCCCAAGAAGATACCTGGGATCATTTCTTGTGCCATCGTTGTGACGGCAAAAGTAGGCAGCACCCAAGTGTCCAGCTTTCCTTGTACGCTGTGCCAGGACACCCGCCATGACACTTTTGCCCACCCCTGCATCACCCAGGAGAACATAAGCTCTGGAGTCGCCAGGATCACTGAACCAGTTGTCAAAATCTTCAAACAGCCATTGCCTGGTATCTGCATCATGACGAGCGGCAAAAAATGCGATGTCTGCTTCACAGCTGGCAATATCTGAAATTAAAGGCAAAAATAAGAGTTTTCTTATAGGTTTTTACAGATGCTGTGCTTGTGATGAAATTTATCACAAAGTGAACCGCGGAGACTGAAGAGAAATCTCAGAAACGTCGGTTAAGAAAACAATTTATCTTTGTTTAAAGTTTGGTTATAATGTTATCACTGCAGGGATCCACTCAAACCAACTTTGTTGACGGGTTTACCGTGGATAAATATTTTTCTTAGTAGAATTCATTACCAGCATCTCTGGCACGCACAGAAAAACATAACCCCAGCATAGCAGGAGTCAACTCAGAAAGCTGGGAAGCCGACAAGCAGGAAATGCTTGTTATTCCACGACAATGGTTGTGAGTAAGCTGAAAAACAACCGAGGACCTGACCTCCACGGAGATGTACTGAATAAGGGCTCAGAACACATTAAAATCGCGGCTGGAAAAAGACACAGTCAATTGCCGAGTATTAAGTATTCCCCATTAACGGATAATGGTCTGTTTACAACCATCTTTATAAAACACAAGATCAACAAGCAACGCTAAACAGATAGCTGGGCAAACAACCATGAGTCAGCGTATAGAGGTCTGGCCCAGAAGCCACATCTCATCCGGAGTAAGGAGAAAGCATACAAATAAATAGCTGTAGATACGTTGTGTTATAGAGAGACAAAGTAGCCAGCACCTCAGTGACAAATGGTTTTTCTTTTCATTTAGCTGACCTGGTTTGACCGTTCTCTGAAGTTTGATTTCTTGTTCCACCTGTTTTACTGTGTGATCTGTCTTTGAGCAATCTTGGTGCAACTTTACTCCAGGAGCTGAGGAAAGGAAACAAATTTTCATTGAAGTGTGACTCTTTGTTCAGTTTTTGACAAATCACTATTGAGAAAGAAAATTCATTCATTAATTGTTAGTATACAGTGAGGCCTTTTTAAAGGGGCTAAGGCAACTGGGGTAAAAGCGCGAAGTCAGTAAGAGCCTACATGAAATGGAAAAGCCCAATAGGCAAGCTTCAGTACGGCAATTTAAAATATGTCTCTCGAATATGGCTAGAAATTCCATGCAGCTACTGATTAATTGTTGAAGAGTTTCTCACTATTTTCAAAGTTATGACATGGGTCACACAACAGTCTACTTGGTGATTTTTCGTGTCTTACCTTCCTAGCTTTACTAAAAAGCACAAGATTAAACGTCTCTATGTTTCTGAAGCCAAAGTTGACATTTGGCAACAAAGTTGAACCTCCTGACTGTTAGGCTGACCTAACATGCCGAACCTTGTCCTTTACAATGTATTTCGATTTTTCACCGCATCTTTCAAACTCCCGTTTATTTTCTTCGTTTATTATGTAATATTTTCCCCTTAATTCACATTGATTTAAGTTGCGTTAATTTCAGATCGCTGTTCAACGTTGAAAATATGAATAAAATGCGTTCCTGATGCCACGCTATAACATTTTAGCTACTCTCGTGCTGTGGCAGTACGTAAACACTAAGCCTTTTGCGCTTTCAATTGCATTAATTGGGTTTTTAGCTGCAAATTAATTATGATTTCATTCTTTTTTTATACAATGTCCCAAACATTAAAAAATAGAAATAAACAACCACCACTTTTGATGGGAATGTCTATTGAAAGACTAAATGATTTACGTTAACAACACTGCTTAAATGTACGTTTCTAGGAAACCAGTTGTACTGTAACACCGACTCTCGAATTTGGGAAAACGTCAGAGAAATTATGGTACGTTATGGGATATACTTCTATGCACTATTATTGACAGTCATTTTATGACCAATTGTATAATTTTTATGTAGCAAAACTGAAAATTCATACCATGAATCAAGTTGATTATCTTGTCAAGAAGATCCTTACTCTGTTTGGCCCAGCTGTATTTCTTCTCGTAGGAAGTGCGCAAAGCTTCCGCCTTCTCAAGTCTCCTCTGTCTGTCTTCGTCCCAGATGTTGTCGATGGCTGCAGCCCATACCTTAGGATCCTCTGAGTCAATCACAAACGAAGAGCCAAATAGCACTTCACTAAGGGCTTCTCCAAACCCTGAATTCTTACTGATAAGCACAGGCAGACCAGCGGAAAGAGCCTCAAGACCTGTCAACCCAAATCCCTCTGTTCTAGAAGGCATGAGCACCATGTCGACTTCACAGAACAGGTGTTTCAATCTCTCTCGGCTTTCAACGTAGCCTCTTACTTTCAGGCGACTAGCAGAGATACCACATTCCAGTAAGCGGTTTGCTATTTCCTCTTGTTTTCCAATTGGTGCTCCAACGAAAACAAGATGAGTGTCAGGTAATGAAGCAACAGCTTTTGCTGCGATATCATATCCCTTCAGTGCAAAATCTTCAACATCACCTCGGCCAAACACAAGGATGCGGCAATGCATTCTCTCTTCAGGAACCTGCTGAACACTCAAAAATTCATCAAACACACTAGGAGTTAAGTCAAGAACAGCTTGATCTTTTTGACACCCGCGCAGATATGAACGAAAGGCTTCGGTCACCTTGGATCCAACTCCTACAACAAAATCCGCCATCTCACATAGTTCTACTTCAATCTGGTGTTTTCTCTCCCCCTTTGAAATCGGATTTGGGTAGGATTTAAACATTCCAAGTTCCTCTGGATCTGTATGTACAACTTGGACCCACCTGCATCTGTGAGATTCTCTGATAACTTGTGCCTGGCGACCGAGTTTCACTCCATGACCAACGATCACGTCAATTTGCAAATGCTCTGGTGGAAAGCTAAGCCACTCCAGTTCCTCAAAACCAGGCCGCCGTTTTGCCTCAACAATGTTTATTTTGTGGCCGAGTGCTTCTTTCTTATCCTGCTCACTGCATTTCGGCAGGAAGAAAGTGATTTCCACATCAGGGAATTTGGCCAGCTGAATTGCCAACTCTCTGTTAATGGTTGAAAGTCCTCCCTTACTTGATCCCCATTCAGAAGCCAAAATGGTGACTTTAATTTTGCTTGATCCATAACCTTGGTCATGTTCTTCAGATTCCCGTAAAGTGGAGGTCATGGTTGATTTCAGGCCAGATTGCCTGACCAATCACCTGAAAAAGAAAAAATTGTACTGTGAAAAATGAAAATCTTGCGTATCGGATTTCATGCAAAACCGCCAAAATATGTATAGACATTGTCTAGTGGGTAAGCCTTAATCAAAGACAGCTAGAGGGGGCGTGGTGCTCCAGAATGTATTCACATCCCCATTATCAGCTATAACCTGTTAAATCCCTAGTAGCTAGAATCAATTACTGTACCAGGAGTTGTTGTTTTCCTCATTTAACTTTTTTTATTAGCCTACCTCCTTACATAGGGAAATTCACTGACAGCATATGCATGCATATATAGTGTAAATGATCTAATAAACACTCATTTCAATAAAGGCCTTGTATGTAACAAGTGTCCCATACAAGAGGTCCTTATTTGAGCACTCACAATGCAGTCTTTTAAGGATGGTGCCTCCTAATAGAGATGTATTTTTGCAAAGGTTATGACCATGGGGAAAAAGTAAATCTTAGCAAGGGTTATTGGAATCCAAAAAGACAAATGTGTTAACCCCGCATTTTTCAGAGATAATTAAGCAACCATAATTCAGAAAAAGCGTTAAAATACAAAGAATGTATGGCAATTTCTATCCAAATTTAAGCTCAATTATCTCTGAAAAATGCGCGGTTACCGCCAATTTTCTTTTTGGATTCTGATAGCCCTTGCTAAGATCTGCTTTTTCCACAATCATAGTCATAAACCGCACAAAAATATTATTGTATTAGGGGGCAAATTCCTAGCCTGCGTAGCTGGCGGTATTGTTGGGTTTAGCGCGCACAAGCAAGCGGCGAAGCCGCACTCGCGGCTTCGCCGCTTGCTTGTGCGCGCTAAACCCAATAATACCGCCAGCTACGCAGGCTAGCAAATTCCTTAAGAAACCTGAATATCCCGAGATGCGCAGAACGTATGCGCAGTAACAAAAGGAGGCATCGTCCTTAACGTGACACAATTGATCTTACTTTGCCACATTAAAAAGTTCAAGACAGACGAGTTTGCTCTTAGAAGAATTACAGAGTGCCGAAAGGCTCCCAACCAAGAAATTTGGGGTGCAAAGCCCTTAAAGGGGCTTAACAGTTAACTTCATTCGTATTTTACTGTCTTGTCAAAATTCTGGTTAAATCAAAACCAAGAACATTTTTTAATAAACGAAATGGTCTTTAACAACTGCAAGAGGAGAAAATAGAGCGAGAGTTGAGTTAATAATGACTTCTGCTTGATACAAGGGAAAACTTGAAAAAAAAGTGACCCACTATTTTTCAAGTTGGTGGAGGGGGACGGGAGGGGGAGGGGGGGGTGGCAAAAGCCCAGGAGAAAAGAGGCAGGAGGTGTATGGGTGTATTTTGCAATCGAAAAAGGGCAAAGGGGTGGGAGGCATTAAGCCTCCCTGTCCCCCCCCCCCCACAAGTTGCAATCCAATTCCATCCTGTCCATCCACGATCAAAGGTACGTACTTCAATTTTTAGTACAGCAGATGAGTACCTGTAAACAGAACTGGACAGTTATTTTGGGTTTCCCTTCCACCCCCCTGGCAAGTCAAAATTTTTTATAAACTTTCTCCCTTCCTCCTAATTTAGTAGTCGGTGCAATCCCTCAGTGCCATCCCCCATTTGAAGTCATCTCCAATTTTGTTAGGGAACGGTCATTAATTATGGAGAGGGGGAAGGGAAGATAAAAATTTCTGCAAGTAGCCCCCTTCCGAGGCCTGAAAATGGTAAGTGGCCCTCCTCCTTCAATCGATTGTTTAATTTCGACCCCCTCCCCCATAATTCTTAGGCGTCTGTAATGTAGTTTTTAAAGTTTGTTTCTTGAAGGAAAAAACATCCATTGAAAGGAGCTATGGCCTGTGGTTTGATGAGAAAGGACAGCACTGGCTGGGAAAGGGGGCAGAGACAATATTATGGAACAACACAATGCTGGGTGCACGAAATTGAAGCATCAGTGATAGTATTGTATGTTAAAACAAGTTTTATGACCTCATAAGCAACTAACTGACACAAACATTTGTAAGGCGGAAATGTATTCCAGCCAAAATCATTCACTAAAGCAGGCTGTGTTAGGTCGGAGATGGATGGGTATTGGTCTTCATCACAGTGTGAAATAGCCATAGAATTTAGGAAGACCATTATACTTAAGTCAGAAGTGATTTAATTTTCAAACTGGGTTAATACCCCTCTTCCCTATTTGGATCATTGACATTATTCTATTTGTTAGAAGTTCTCTCTTCGAAATAAACACTGTCAACTAATCAGCTGAATACATCTAGCAGAACCAGGGGCGGGGCAGAACACTTCTCAAATTTTTGTATACCCATGTTCCAACGATATATGACGTCACATCCGGTTGCAAAAAGCGCTGAACTGGTTGATCAGCAAAGGTTCAAGATGGACGCTTGGTGCCACTTAGTTTCTTCGTTATTTTCACCAACAGTGAACCATGATTTTGTATGTTGTGTATTATCGATGTTGCAGAGGTATTTTGCCAGCTATTTTAGCCAATATTGTGGCAAAACAAATATGCTGAGTACCATTTTGACGATAAATGACACACAACTCCGGGGAATGTCATGGCGATTTTTTCGCACTTTCAAAACGAGTGGCGTTCAAGATTTTGGCTCTTGCGGTTTCTGATTCACTGAAGGCATTAATTAAAATAGCCTATCCTGGGTGGAATATAATGGAGAAAACGCTGGAAGTCACAATTTGAAGTGTTAACATCGGGAAGGTTATTAACACTCGACGTAAAGTGCTCAGGGAGCGCTAGATAATTACACCTCCGTGGCATGCTGCTACAAGGTTAGTATTCGATTTCTTTATCTTCCTTTAAAGATTTATGTTGCTATATACAAAAAAGCCTTTATGCCATAAAGAAAAATGGATTAATTGCATATTTGCGGTTTCCCCGGGGAAATTAGGCCACTTTGCAATTGTGCTGGAGTAATCTTATTAATCTTTGTTAATGTTATTGTTTGGTAAATGTTTGGCGTTTGTCAATTACACACACACAATTACACACATAAGGAAAAAGAGAACTAACTGCCTCACACTGACGCATTTTGCTCAGCAATTACCTTTCGTGTGCAACAAAGCTTTTATAACAATTTTCCCTCAAATTATGTCATGAAGAAAATATCCAACATCTTTTATAAACTTTGTCTTCTGAGACAAATTCTTCTCTGTGTGTGCAGAATGTGGCTGTGTGTCATGCTCACGACTTCACAGCTTGGAGTTCAAGATGGTACCTGGTAGTGTTTTCAGTGGAGTTTAACATGAGAGAGAAAATACTTCTAGTCAGGGTCCCAAAGGGGGGGGGGGGTCTATGGAGCCCTTGAGCCCTGAAATATTTGTCGTGGAGCCTGGAGCCCAAAGCCTCTCTCAACTTGGAGCCCGAACAAAAATGCTGTTTGTCTAAATGGTGCCCTGGAGTGAAGCAATGGAGCCCTAGAGCCCTGAATTTTCCGTCTTGGAGCCCTGGAGCCCTGCATTTTTTAGGCCGGAGCCCTGGAGCCCTAGACCCCTTTGGGACGCTGTCTAGTATTGTTACACCAGCAAAGTCGTGGGTGAAAGCATTATGGCATTTCTCAACATTACCACTTAACTTACCGTAGTTACCTGAAAGAGTGCCGCCCTTGTATTAGTGCTGCATCATCCCAGCAACAATGCGGCACTATTGATTTTTGTTTCTTGACATTGTTAATGCTGAAATGCTAATATGGCTTGTTATTGCTGTCATTGCTACTTATTGGAATCTGGTAGGGCTATGTTATTGATGTCATTTGTGAACATAATAAGTGCCACCCTGAAATGAGCAACGCACTTACAACTTTCAAACAATTTAATGAGTGCCGTGAAATACAGTACTGTTTTTTTTTTTTAGATTTCTGTCACTGCCAAATGTCTTCTGTCCCTGTTTTTGAAATCTGGAGTAAGACAGCTTGAATTGGCTTTGGCCATTATAATTCTACAAGTTTTTCTACTGCATTAGAAAGTTACTACTTCACTGAGATGCCTACCAGATGCTTTTTTGAACACCAACCTTTGAAGCCAAGTGAGCAACCTCATTCTTTTGATAAATCTGGCTCAGCAAGTTTCTCAGGACTACCACACGCAGTAAGGAATTTGCCTCGGGGTGCAAAATTGTGATGAAAACTTTGTTGCCTACAAGCTGAAATGGTTGGGCTAAATGCCTTGCAAGGCATTTTGTTCAGCTTATCCTCGGTTATGTGGACAAAATTTATTCATTGTGGCCTAGGATCAACTTAAACTGTTGACATTTGGCAACCGCTGATAAATACTGTTTAACAGGGAATAGTTTATATTAGAACTTTCTTTGTATCAGTAATGTGTGTGTTGTGGGTGTGTTGTTTGGGTATTATTTATGTAAAGTTGTAAATATATGACAAAAAATTAAGAACAGACCTGCCAACTCTCACGGTTTCACCGTGAGACTCACGATTTGGGCTATCAACTCATGGTCTCATGATTTGGCCTCCAAATCTCATGGTGAATCAGAAAACCTTGAAATTGCCAAACAATTTAGGTAGTATGAAGCAATATTGAAAAATCCGTGTTAAAAATGGGCAATTTTTTGGGAATTTTATCACATCTTTGAGGGAAACCTGGGTACAATTCCAACCTCATTACCGTGAAACATAGGTGTGCTTGGGTCTCTGAAAGCTAGAGCTGTGAACAGTTAACTCATACTGGCGCCTCGCATCGACAGCGAAACAGAAACTGACTCTTCAAAAAAATGCAGCAAAAGAATGTAATAGGTAGCACAAGTAACGTAAAGAATACTTGAAACAAGAAATCTACCATTTTTGTTTTCATTTAACACATAATTATTTTGGAAATCTCCAGGTTTGAGGTCCTAATCTCCAGGTTTTTCTGGGCTTTTTTTCAAAGTCTCCAGATTTGCATGTTTTGGAGGTTGGCAGGTCTGTAAGGAATAACTTGGTGAGAAGCAGTGATTTTTATACCATCAGGATTAGTTAATATACACTTGATTTTTTCACATCCCTGACCTAATAATTGCCCTGTGATAAATGCTAATATTTGGGAATAAAGTGTAGTGACTTTTGGGAGACTTTTCATATGTTCTGCAATGTTATAAATATCTTCCACTTGACAGTGCCCTCAGATGTCTGTTTTAATTGCCTTGTAGAATTCGTTGTGTTTTATTTTGACCAAAACTGATTTTCCTTCTCCAACCAAACATTGTTAATTTAGTTCTGTTTTTTTTTCTCTCCCAGTTATTTATACACCCAATTTATATCTCCCCATGAGATGCAAGGATTTGGGATTCCAATGCTTCTTATTAATAATACTACCACATGTAAGTTTTATACACAGGTAATGTGTGTCTGATACTGCATGAATTCTTTGGTCTTTATTTGAAAAGGCTTGACTCAAACATGGTGCATAATTTGTTCTGTGGGTATTGTCTTTGTTCTTTACATTGTTGTTGTCTTGGAAATATAAAATCAGATGACAAAAGTCTCCTTAGACAGACACTTGGGGACTCTTATTGTTCATGGGAACAGTTATTTTGGATGTTGCAACTTGCTGTATGTTAAACATTATACCAGATTTCTCTATAAATGTACAGTAAGTGTAATTGTCAGGTCTCTTCACATGAAGGAAAAAAAGACTGCACAGACCCTTAGCAAAGTTTATGCTTTTAAATTTATTTACACTAATTGAAGGTACATACAGTATTATCCGTACATATTACACATGCCCTGTATATGTTTGGTAAAAAATTGTCTTTGGTTTGAAAATTTTAAACCAATTTAGTTTTTGTTTTCCTTTGTCTCAGATTATGGAAAATGGATCTAAGACAAAGGAAAATACAAAATAAATTAGTTTGTAAATTTTCAAATCAAAGGAAAATTTTAACCATAAGATATATTTTATTATTCAATAACTGAAGATAATGTACACGCTGTGATTGGTCAATACCTGTTGATTATTATACCAGTAAATCATATGGTTTTTTGGCTCAATAAACCACTTACAATAGGTTGCTGGAATAACACTCAAAAAGCTTGTAAATCATTTGCCTTCGGCTTGTGACAATCTCTTCACGTGTTCTTCGAACATGTTGCATGGTTTATTGAGCCAATAAACCATAGAAATGTGCGGTATATTGCTTAAATAAAAAGCAGATGAAAAGGGTGAAGGTTGAGTAGCCAACAATAATTTTGTTGGCTTTTCTGCCTTCTTCAATCCGGTAATATACAGCTTAATTTCAGATTTGTATTGACCACATTACTTTGTGAACTTTCTGCTGGTTTGAAGTACATTTTGTAAAAAATAATTTGTTGAGTGACTACTCCCTGTTGTTTAAGATTATTTAACAAATAAAAAAGGCATTAAACTGTGCTTTGTTCTGTGATAAAGATGCAAGGCAGTGACTAAAGCACGAAAGAAGTGTCGGGTGAACACAAGCAGCAGGCGAGTGCTTCTCCCTACTTCTGGAGTGCTCTCGTCACTTCCTTGCGTGCTTTTTCACAGAACAAACCACGGTTTTGGCTTTTTTTTATTTGTTTTATAATATAGCTTTGCTCACATGTGTAAAGAAATTGGCTTTAATTTGCAAGAAAACGAATTTTGTTACTAGCTTGCAAGCGTGCACAAGAAAGGTTTTCAGCTTGCCAGTGCGCACAGAATGGCATCACAGGTTACTCCGTGCATCTGTACTCTGATACAGCATGATGTCTCAACCAATCAGAGCGTGCATTATATTGAAATTTTATTATGAAAAATATATTAAATTTACTTTGACAGTATTTGCTTTGGTCCAAAAAAATATTGGCAAGTAGTATTAAATTATGTAAACCTAAAACTGTTGGCTCAGAAATATTTGCCAAATGCTAATTTTGTTTATTAACAATTAAACAGTACGGTGATAGTCATTAATGTCCAAGTCTCGTAATTTATGAAATGAACAGGGCTGTCACTAATGGTGGTGTAAAAGGTGGGTAAAATGTGAAAAGTAGTCAGAGATCTGATATTTTCTTGTGTTGTCAACATGAATGTTACATGTATCTTGTTTCTACCAAAGTCAGTAGCCGGAACTCACACGTCTAGCTAATAGCCAGGCCAAATCCCAAATCCCTGGCCATTAATGACAGCCCCGAATGAAGGTTTAAAACTAATGACTACATTGTACTCTTCCATTTTATTTCACAGGTTTCAACAAATCAAGAAGACATGAAGTATGTTTTCAACATGCAGCTTTGGACTGTTTATATTCATATTATTTGTGAGCCACCAAAAGTTTGTTGTTGAGACTGAGTAGGTGAATGGCATCTTCAGTGTTCATTTGGATGCAACATGAAAGTTATAGTGTAGTGTTGACTGTTCACAGACTGTTCATCAGTGGTGAATGTTATTTTAATTAGGCAATGTACAGACTAAGATAAGGACATCTGTTGGCTGCCATTTCTGTTGCCTTGCACCTTCTTTACTTTGGGAGTAGTGGC